>APFE030737232.1:0-52331 GCA_000404065.3 Pinus taeda
AACTTCCTCTAGAACACTATAAATACAGGCATTGGGCCAAAGGAGGGGAGGTTGAAAGCTGAACATTCCAAAGGGTAGATGCTGCTGGAATTAGGACTTCCTTGTAGAGGCTTGTGAGGAGAGATTACCATCCTTTCTTGTTTCATTTGGAAGTGGGTGAGCTTGTCAAAGTAGAGGAAAACTCTTGCTGGACCCTGGGAGGAATTTGCACAACACCAAGGCTCAGGTTGTAATGGTTTCTTTTGTTTCCTATTAATACAAATAAGTCCATTCTTCTCAACAATTTTTTATTAATGAGTTGTTTCATATACTCCTTGGTCTATATGTTGAACATGTTTTATTTTATGGGATATTCAGGTGCTATGTAATCGTTTGGTTGTTAGTGAATGCAGGTTTCGAAGTGAAGGAGGAGCTCATCCGAATCAACGAAGCTGGACTACTACAACAACGTTGGACTACAGGTAGGATCTAAAACACTTGATTTCTCGTATGGTAAATGCATGTTTAGAGAAGGATTGCTCTTAATTGTCTTGTTTGTCACTAGAAAGTCTTAGGCTTCTAGGGAGGTTGGTTTTGTCCGCAAGATTAACTCTTTCCACATGACACACACGCTAGCCATTTAATTTTATATGACACCTTTCCATCTCCTTCCACCTATATAGTTTTATATTTTAAATGTAGTTAGAGCGCATGCATTCAACCTCTGAAAAAATATTTTATTTCCTACATGACAATATTTTCATATAATGATTTTTAAGCACACTTATAATATAAATAATATTGTTACCTATTGTTTTAACCAACTAGTAAAATTATGAGGGTAAAGTTTCTCCAATAGATCTTCATCTTTTATTGTTTGGATAATTGAGTTGGTGATCTCCATTTTGCACATCCTAATTCAATAATTATGGAAAATGCATATGGTGGTTAATGTGTTTTGATAAAATATGAATGAAATATTTTTAAAGGTTAAATATGTTACTCTATCCATGGTTCTATGTTTTGTTAAACCATAAACAAACAAACACAAAATTACAGGTCAAATATTCCACTTACTCTATCCATGGATCAACTTCGTTTGTATGAAATAGAACCCACTTATGGGCTTGTTACCAACTAATGTCAATTCTAAAGGAATTGGAGGAGATAATGGCTTTCCATAAATGATAACTTCTTCAACTTCCTCATCCCACACTTCATTTCGACCATGTGTGGATCCAATAGCTTCCATACCTTTCAAGTATCCTCCACAAAACTTTATGGATTCCTCCATAGTAAAGCTTTCAGTAATGCATCCTTCAGACATAATTTTTTTCTTCACATAACTCTTGTATACTTTCATGTTCCTACAAAACAAAAAATAAAAAGAATTAATTAATGTTAAAATCTTTGAAAAAAATTATTCTTGTTGTTGTGCTTGATAAAAAGTAAAGTTTCATGCACCTCTCATAGGGTACATCCATTTATATGCATCTGGGCCACAATATCGGAGCTCGCATACCAAATGTACATTCAAATTCAACATTATATTAAATAATGAAGGAGTGGGGTACTTTTCAATAAAGCAAAATGTCTCCACAATATCATTTTCCAACTTGTCAAGACTATTGAAATTGATTTTGCACATGTTTTCCTATAAAAATAACAAAGATTATAAAGTGTCTTTCAAACAACAATTGGTAGCAAATGACGCAAATCCAATGGGAGGAGTTGTTGCATTAGAATGTGGAAATCATGTGCTTTCATACCATGGAACTTAACCTCTTCCGTAGATATATGATTTTTTTTATTAGAGTTTTATCCATCAAGCACCTTTAACATGAAAACAGCATGACATAAGGTCTGTTTCTCTTTCTTTGAAAGAGTATGTGGTGTAGGTGAAAGGAATGTTTTTTGTCCCTTAACTTTTGTCCATAGTGATTTCCTCAAACCCATTTTTTGCAAGTGATCCTGTAATTTTTTTCCATCTTTGGGCTCCCCTTTTATATCCAAAAGAGTTCCAAAAATGCTTTCATACACATTCTTCTCCACATGAATTACATATAAATTGTGGTATATTAGGAGTTTTTTCATTCCAAAACATCAATAATATTGGAACAATATATAATATGGACAAAAATATAAATATTGAATTCAATCGAGACATCTAATCACAATTTGGTCAACTAAGCAAGCAGTGTCCAATAATTAGGCATGGTTGATGGATCTACATACCTCCCAATATGGTAGATTAAATAGAATTGATTGTTTCTTCCACACCAAAACATCAGTTTTTTCACCTATTTTATTGTTTCTTTTCCTTTTATTTGATTCAATTTCCTCCCAAATTGATTCCTTTCCCTTTGTTTCCTTAAAAATATCTAACACTTTTACAATTGGATGGGGCATAAATATGCTCCTCCTTCCCATTAAACGGTGCCTTTTGTGAGTGAAACTTATGATGTTGAGGAAGAAATATCCTATGTCCCATGTACACACATTTCCTGCTACAACTGAGATACTCCGATTTAGTGTTCCTCCCACATACTAGACATGAATTATAGCCTTTCGTTGTGCAACTAGCCACATTCCCATAAGAAGGAAAATCATGGATTACCTAATAAGAATTTCCTTCATGTTAAAGCATGTATTACTATAAGCATCATGTGTCCATACCCCTTGGTCCCATAATTCCTTTATTTTATCTAGCAAGGGTTCCAAATACACATCAATGTCATTACATGGTTTCTTGGGACCAGATATAAAAATGTTAGCATACATAAATCCCCTTTTGTGCAAATACATGATGGAAGGTTGTATGTAACTAACACCATATGCAAAACATTGTATTTTTTGCTTAAGTCTCCAAAAGGATTAAACCCATCTACCGCCATTGTAATTCATAGATTGCAAGATTCGCCAGAAAAGCCAGACCATTTGTCATCAACTTTTTTCCATGCTGGGCTATCAATAGGGTGGTGCATTTGACCATCATTGCTTGCATTCTCATGACGCCACCTAATTGTTGTGACATGTCTGTAGAGCTATAATGATTTTTTTTTTCATTTATATAATATATTATCATATAATAATGTTATGAAAAATGGTAAATATAACACAAGAAGGGAAAACTTGAATAAAATTATAGTGTTCAAAATCATACCTATAAATTATTTTTAGCCTTGGTGCTATGGATAAATATCTTAACAGCTTGGCTGGAACACCTTTGTGAACACTTTGAGATTGAGCATCCACCTTTCATCAAGATTTCCCACATGTTGGTCATTGATATTTACTTTCATAAGTTCCTCGATATAAAATGCAATCATTTCAACATGTATGTATCATGTCATCATTTAAACTCAATGATTTTATCAACTTTTTTGTAGCATATCCAGAATCTGGAAATGTGTTATCTTTAGGAAGTAATTTTTTTTTCGCAATTTTAACATTTGGCCAAAACTTGTATCATACCATTCACTCTTCACTTTCAGATTGTAGAATTCTATAGTGGTTGATAGTTTTGCGAACTCAACACAACCTAGGTACAATGACCACTTAGCATCATCGATAAGCTTCTTATATTCATTAATTTCATTCAGTACATTTGTTGATGCCAGCCCCTCATTATCACAACTCTCATTGAGTTTTTAATGAATATGTCGATTGAAATCATTCACCATTTCAAGCATTTGATCAATGACAATGGTTCTATCATCACAATCATTTAAATGTTCACTATCGCTTTTGAACAATTTTCCACACTCATTAACCTAGTTGTCATAATCATTTTCCAGAACATGTTCATAACCCTATTAATAAGAAAATCAAAATTTATGTTAGTGATTTTATGGTTTTAATGAAAATTAGAATCAATAGCATTTGCTCAACTAGTCAAATAGGAGCCTTGACTAATATGAAATGGCTTACCAGTTGAGATGAAATATGCTCAAGAACTTCATGTGGCTCATTTTCATAACATTTCATATCCTCATCAATAGTAGATGGAATCTAAAGGACACAATGTTATGTCTCTATAATACTAGTGTATCCCCCTTATTGTTATTTTGTGTGGATGTAACCCCATATTTTTATTGTTGTGCCCCATAGAAACCCACTATTGTTATTGTTGTTCCCTTACATTATTATTGTTATGTAGGCTCTAATTATATTGTGACTCCTTAAACTCCTATATATAAAAATGATGTCTTTTCATTTGTATCATCCAAAAATTGTTCATTTAGGTAATGTGAAGGATGTTTTCCCATCAAAGAGGATAATTTTTAAGTCATTGATCTATATTTTCGTGAGTTGGTTGCATAACATTTGGGATCAGAGCTTTGGATTCTAGGGTTTCACTTCTTTAAACATGTCATCTTGGAATTTGCACTATAACGTTTTTTCTACGAGGCTTCAGAAGCTAAAATTTCAATCATGTGGAGCTGAAATCTTGTTTAACTTTGTGTACAAATTTTAGATCTTGTTTTGCTATATTTTCAGAGATATGATCCAGGGAAGTTAGGGTTTTTGTAGGCTCTATAATTTTGTCTCAAATAAATAACCTGAGAAAAATCATCATAACTTTCGTTTCAGGAATCTAATTTAAATTCTATAAAAATTGGTTGAAATTACACTGATTGTCATTTTTTGTATATCAATTTCAAGGACGAAGGTTGAAACAGTGACACGTGGTATCCCGTACAACTTTAATCTACTCAGTCCATAATTAAATCATCATTGTAGATTTGCCATAACTCTATATTGAATAATACAATCTCATTCAAACTTGTTGAGTTGGAAAGAAGACTCATAGGGATAACACAGGAAATAATTTCAGAACTTGGAGATCCAAAATTAGAGAGTTACAATGATTTCAAGATCGAGCTCCTAAAAGCAAGAAAAAAGTGTGTATTTTGTTTTTTGTTTTTTTTTTTTTTTAATTTCATAAATTTTGGTTCAAAAATCAGTTTGAAGTGATTCCAAGGGCATATTGAAGCATATATATCAGTATTGGGTTCTAAAATTCCTCCTAAGAAAAGTAATTCTACACCCATTAAGCCCTCAAAAAGCTCTACTATGATGCACGAAGAAGAAGAATTGCAGCATGATATATCAAGATTATGGGACCAAGTGCAACAAATTTCACTCTCACAAAGAGAAACCAAATATGTACTAAAAAGTCACATGGATGGTTTAAAAGTGACATGAATGGTTTGAAAGGCAACATGAATGGTTTAAAATCAAACATGGAAGATTTGAAGGAATGTTTGACAAAGTTGTTGCAAAAAAGGATTCTTAGTGGTGACAAGGTAATCTATGAAAATCATGATGAGGACAAAAGGAATATGAATTACAATTTTAGAAACTCTAATGTGGGGATTAAGAACCACCACATTCCAAAGATATATATGAGGAAGTTTGATGGCAAGGATTTGGTCACATGGATATTATAGATGGAGCAATATTTTGATCTACATGATGTGCAACCTTCGCAAAAGTTATGTATTGCATCTTTATATTTAGAACCCAATTAGTTTGTATGGTATAAATGGATTTGTTCACATAAGCCACTTGTCACCTAGTCAACTTTTACAGAGGATGTGATAACACATTATGAATATACAAAGAACAACACCTTCTTTATCCAATTGATAAATCTCAAACAAAGGGGTTCAATGGTGGAGCACATTCAAGACTTAAAAAAATCGAATATCAAGGTAACCGATATTCTAGAGGAGCATAGGATTTATGTCTTCATAGTGAATTTAAAATATAACATCCAACATGAGGTTCACATTTGGGAACATGACTCATTGGAGAAGAAATTCAGGGTGGAAAGAAAAGTTGAAAGAAAAAATATGGAAACAAGGAAGTCTACGACTCACAACTATAAAGAGGGAAGTGTTGCTTTTCCTAGCCTTCCATAACCTACAATGTTGACACCACAATAATTGGAGGAAAAAGGAGAAAAATGGATGTGTTACAATTGTGATAGAAAATATACTAAAGGTCATAAGTGCATTGAGAAGAAATTATTTTCCATCGATTGTGAAGAGGAGGAAGAAAAGGAACAAGAAACATCAAAAGAAGATGATATGCACCAAGAACCAACCCCAGAGAAAAAAGAAATGAATCCGACCATATCTTGTAATGCATTGGTGAAAATTACCACTCCTAAAACTCTCACGATAAAAGGATATATCAAGAAGAAAAAGGTAATAATGTTGATTTATTTGGGTAGTACCCAAAATTTTATTCATTTTAAGATAGCCATGGAATTGAATTTCTTTCTATATATAGCACCAGAGTGTCAAGTGATGACTGAAAATGGAAGAAATACAAATTGTTCTAGAAAGCTTCATAATATCAAATTAATCATGGGGGAATATGTATTGAATAACCCAATTATTTCAATTCCAATGGGTGGTGTTGATGTTGTATTAGGAGTCCAACGGTTACAATATTTTGGGATGATAACTTTCAACTTTCAAGAACTTTTCTTGAAATTTTTTTGGGAAGGAAAGGAAGTTGAATTAAGGGGTATCGCAGGGAAACCAAGAAGGATAATCAGCTCTAAAGGAATGAAAAATATTTTCAAGAAATAAAAATGGAGTGTAATTGCACAATTATGCTCACTAGAGGTTCAAACATTGAAAACATCTATTTCTCCATATCTCCAAAAATTCTTGGACAATCATTCCAACGTGTTTGATACTCCCAAAGGCCTCCCACCTATTCATGATCATAATTATGCTACTCATTTGATTCCTGGAAGTGTTCCTCCAAACATCAGGCCTTATAGATATCCTTATACCCAAAAGAGTGAAATTGAATGCATGGTTGCATAAATGTTAGAGGCTGGTATAATTCAACCTAGTCAAAGTTCTTGCTCTACTCCGGTAGTATTGGTGCACAAGAAGGATGGATCATGGCTCGTGTGTCTAGATTATAGGGAGCTAAACAAGCTCACTATTAAATACAAATTTCCCATTCCTATCATTGATGAATTGTTGGATGAATTACATGAAGAAATTTACTTCACCAAGCTGGATCTTCATTCAGGATATCATTGAATTAGAATGAAGACTAAAGAAATTATGAAGACAACATTCAGAACTCATGAGGGTGATTATGAATTTTTGGTCATTCCTTTTGGCCTTACTAATCCACCTTTCACATTTCAAGGTTTGATGAATTCCATTTTCAAACCCTTCCTTGTAAAATTTTTGTTAGTATTTTTTGATGATATGATAATCTACAACAAGTCTTGGAAGGATCATGTTCAACATGTTGATAGGGTGCTCAAACTATTGGAGGAGAAACAATTATATGAAAAAACCTCCAAATTTTTCTTTGGAGTATAGGAGGTTGAATATTTGGGTTATATTGTATCTCATGAGGGTGTTAAGGTAGAACCTAACAAAATTAAAGCCTCTAGGGAATGGAAAATCCCCACAACCATAATGCATCTTCGAGGATTTCTCATGTTGATAGAGTATTATCGCAAGTTTCTTAAGAATTATGGGAGAATAGTGGCACCTATAACATAATTATTGAATAAATATGCATTGTCATGACTCCAGAAGCAACCAAAGCCTTTGAATATCTTAAAGAGTCAATGTGCCAAGCAACGGTCTTAGCCAGGTGAAACTTCACAAAAACTTTTATTGTAGAATGTGATGCTTTGAGAAATGAAATTGGTGTTGTTTTAATTCAAGAAGGAAGACCCATTTATTTTGAAAGTTGTCCAATCAAAGGAAATTATATACACAAACCTATTTATTAGAAGGAAATGTTGGAAATACTACATGCACTAAAGCAATGGCAACCTTACTTAATGGGAAGACACTTCAAAGTAAAAGGAAATCATGATAGACTTAAATAATTTTTGGAACAAACATTATCTTCATAAGAGAAGCAAAAATGGGTGACAAAGATGTTGGGTCATGATTTTGAAACCATCTACAAGAAAGGGAAGCAAAATGTTGTTGTAGATGCACTCTCAAGAAAGGATGAGGATGTGTAATCATTGCTTTGTGCCATTTCTATTATATAACCTAAGTGGATAATCAAAGCAAGGAATGAATGGATGAATGATGAAGAGGTGCGGTCACTCATTAAAAATTTGTAGCAAGGTACCAGTACATCTAATACATTTATTTGTAAAAATGATTCGTTATGGTACAAGCATCACTTGTATCGTTGTAATAATTCCCAACTAAAACAAAAGATTATTTTGGAATTGCACACCTCTCCCTTACGAGGGCAATCAATATTTTTAAAGTACAATATTCAAAATTTTGTGGTAGAATGTTTGGTTTTCCAACTAAATAAATTTGAGACAATTAACACCTCGGGACTGTTACAAACTTTATCTATTCATGTCAGCGTTGGGAAGAGGTCTCAATGGATTTTATCACAGGTTTACCCAAGTTTGAAGGAAAGAGTATCATCATGGTGGTAGTTGATAGACTTACCAAGTATTCACACTTTTGGGAATTATCTCATCCTTTTAAAGCCAATACAGTTGCTACTGCATTTATGGAAATAATTTGAAAGCTTCATGGAAATCCAAATATTATAGTAAGTGATAGACAACCCATTTTCACTTGAAATTTTTTGGATGGAATTATTTTCTTGTCTTGGTACTCAACTATCTCATAGCTCATCTTATCATCCTCAATCTAGTGGGACAACTGATATAGTGAACAAATGTTTCGAAGGATATCTTCATTGCTTTGTATATGATAAACAAACATAATGGGTCAAGTGGCTACCTCTAGCTGAATGGTGGTATAAAACTTCCTTCTATACAAAAACAAAAATGACCCCATTTATGGAACTTTATGGATGTCATCCACCATCCATCACATCATCTTGAAGAGAAAATTTTAAGGTTCAAGAAGTGTAAGATCACATCGAACATCAACAACAGGTTCTCCAACTCTTAAAGGACAACCTCACTTTGGTGCAGAATCGAATGAAACAATGAACATATAAAAATCGTAGTGAAATGAGTTTTGATGTAGGTGACTAGGTATTCTTATGGCTACAACCATAAAAAATGTCTCTCAAACAAGCTAATAAGGATGATAAATAATCACCAAAGTACTAGGTCCTTACAAGGTGTTGCAAAAGATTGGTGCTATGGCATACAAATTGGAGTTTCCTTCATCTTCCTGAGTGCACCTAGTTTTCCATGTTTCATACTTAAAGAAGGTTATCGCTGAAAAGCTTCTAGTTTAAATAGTGTTTTCAGAACTTTACGAAGAAGGAAAAATCATATTTGAGCCTGAAGCAATCATGGAAACAAGAACCTGACAACTATAGAATCGATCAATTTCAAAGTGTCTCATTCAGTGGAAGATCTTACCCACTGAAGATTTGACATGGGAGGATGATAATTTTATTAAAAAAAATCTAGAACTACTTAAGCTTGAGGAAAACACTTTTTTGAACAGAGGGCTCAGAGGGGCATGTTAGGTCCCTATAATACTAGTGTATTGCCCTTATTATTCTTATTGTGTCCATGTAGCCCCCATATTGTTATTCTTGTGCCCCATAGAAGCCCACTATTGTTATTGTTATTCCCTTACATTATTATTGTTATGTAGGCTCTTATTATATTGTGATCCCTTAGACTCCAATATATACAAAGGAGATCTTATCATTTGTATCATCCAATAATTGTTCATTTAGGAGGTTTCCCCCTTGAAGAGGATAAATTTTAAGTGGTTGACCTATCTTTCTATGAGTTGGTTTCATAATAGACAAAGGAAAAATTAGAGTTTGTACATATCAAAATAATTGATATCTTTATTATAAAACATATAAGATTGAAACTAGATCAATTCATTTTCTTTTCAAGATACCTGACTGGAAATGCTCTCTCCATGAAAATACCAAATGTTATATTATTCTATTATACCATCATAAATCAAGTGCTCTTGTACTTTATCAAATGTTTGTACTTTCACTATGCGACATTTATTACAAGGACATTTTGTGGACATCTTATTCCTTGAATTCTCCTCGGAAAACTTTAAGAATTCCTCAACCCCATCAATATATTATTTTAGTGTCCTAAACATAACCAATTTTCAAGTCACATAAATTTAATTGAGCACAAATTAGCACTGATACTTTTTGGCATGCCACGATGAATAATCAAATATACAAACTATACCTATTTTTCAGTTTCATCTAATTTTTTTTTGTTTATTTGATAATATGATCCAATCTCCTTTGAAATTGCATCTACAGAGAACTATATAATCTAGCTGATACTAAAGATAGATCGCAGGTGGCCCAAAGATAGATGTTACTCAAAGTAAGCCTAGATTTCTAACAAAAAGTTAGCAGCCCTATACAACAACACATCACATGTAAATGAACCTTCTAATAGTGTATTTATGTTGGTGCAATCCACTATTTTGCTAGTATATGAATGCAATGGCCACATTTATTCTTTACCTACTCAAGGTTATGGTGTATTTGTGATCATTCCTTTATCAAAATCTAGATGTACGATGCTGACCAATTATTAGACAAACCTGAAAATGTAGAGACAATCTAGCAAAGCCTGAAGTTAAATTTCTTTTGTTGCCACACAAGTCATGGATAACTCCCTGAATGTGTGGTCTTGAGGGAAAAATATATAAGAATTTTATTAAAGGTAAACATTAAAAAGGGCATTGTTGAAATGCAGTAATGGACCACAGAGAGGAATTGGCATTCACACTTAACCTTGGAAATTATGTGTTCAATGTTTTGTGTTTCATGTTAGGTTCAATTTTTCCCAACTCCATAGTACTCACACATTGTAGAATTCTCATAATGCACTATAAATATTCACTAAAATGTCACTTCTCCTAGAAACCCATAGCTAATTTGTAAACAACATATTTCATTGTATTCCCACATAGGTGTAAGATATTCAAAGCTTCCTAGAGTCCATGAAGACCAAGGAGGAGCAATGGAACTATGAAAAAAGTGAAATGAAACCATTGTGCCTTGTATAACAACAAATCTAATGTCATGAGCACTACATAGGGGTTTGCATTATCATATAATGGTATCATAAATTTTAACAAATATATAAACATCTAATTCTCGTTGAAGTGCACTAGTGGATGCTACCAAATTTTAGCAAGTATTCGTTTGAATACCAGTAACTAAAAATATCATTTGCAATTACTTGACAAGGACAAACACTACATAATATTAAATAACATGACTTAGTTCTTGGTTCTTGGTTTACTAAATGCAGTATTGTAAAACAACATCTACAAAAAACTTTAACAACAGCAAAGGAGAATGAGATACTATGTGAGACCACATAGAATAACAAAAAGACAATTAGTTAGTGCGAGTAGACAAAAACCACAACTCAAAGTGTTAGAAAGTGATCATTTCATTTGTATAAGGCCAAAATATCAGCCACATAGCAGAGCGAGTCATTTCCAGAGAAATAGGGTGGTTCGACCGCTTAGTTTGAGCTGCAGAGAAAGAAATGAAAATTGAATGGACCATGTACTATGCATTTTTGGCAGAGCGAGTTGTTGGAAAAGAGTGTGAGCTAGGCCAGAGGGGTTGAATTTGGTTGCAGAAGGGAGAAATTTTCTCCACAAAATTTTGGGCAGATTATTTGCTAGAGGATAGCTAGATTTGCATCCAGATTTTAGTACTAGGAATTTTTGTTGCGTAATAATAAAATAAACCCTCATCTGCTATGCCAATTTTTCCTTCGGGATTTTTTTGGGGACATTAGTCCAAGGTAATTGTGTCAATTATGAGCATCAGTTTCTCAGTTCCAGTTTAATTTTCCATGACAAATATATTTTATTGTGAATATTGTAGTAGTGAACTATTCAATATTTGTCATTAATTTAATTAATTGAAGAGAAATAAATAACATCAATTAGAACAATAGTTTCTAGTTATTGCAATTGTGGATTTTTCACAATGATATTTTACACAAGAGAAAGATGAAAACTAACATGGAAAAATAAGAAGCAATTTCTGATAGAAAAACATACAACATTGGTAAGCAGTCCCAACTGTACTTGAACAACATTTGAGTACACTATCTTAGTTGAATGCAAAGACATTATTATTGAAGTTCCATTTATGTCAAATGGTAAACTTTAGGAGTTATGAATGAGAAGAATCAAAATAATTGTCTAAACATAGAGAAAACCCATTTGAACTAGATATTTCATTGTGGGATCTAAACCATTTTATCATGCTAACTTGTGGGTGATTAATGATTAAAGATACCCAACAAGTGGGAAAGGACATGTTATCACCTGGATTGAACCTTAGGCTAAAGGAAGGCAATGCCAAGGTAGCCACAAACCACACTTAGCCAAGTAGCTAGCCCTACTAGGCCGAGAGAGGCTCTCTCCATAAGGATCTCAACCAAGATGATTGGACTAGGAAAAGGATATTAGGCTAGGTATAGTAGCACAAGATTTGATTTGATTTTGAAGGGGTTTTGTTGGATCACGAGGAGCCAAACAATTAGGGCTAGGGAATTAGGTCAAAATTTCAGGGTGTTCAATGGGGCAAGGCAGGCATAAGGTTTAGCAATCTAGGGATTGATGGGTGAGGTGTTTTAAGACTGGTGAGAAGCTAGGAAGAGAATGTGATTACCATGGATCCTTCCTAAATTGTATAAAACATATAATGGTGAATATTTCCCCAAAGCAGAGCAGTGATGTTATGAACTTTGCCTATCAACTTGAAAACATTCACTTAGAAGCAATGAAATGATTAATGAAATACAAAAAAAATATTAACATAGGATCACAAGAGAACAAACTAAACTAAACCCCATACCATATGGATCCTAAAGAAATAGCTACAATTTTTATTAAACTCCTACTAAACTACTACAAAATGATGTACTATCAAGGCATAAGCATCCAGCTGAGTCCAACACTTTAAAATGAGAAAGAAGAAGAAGATATAGACATTGTTTCAACCTCCTCCAATCCTCAGGGGTCGAATCCCTAATATGAGGAGCTAATCTAACCAACACTGAACGAGAAACTGGAATTTAGGCATCCTAACAACTTGCCTCAAAGAGTGAGAAAACTTATTCATTTGTGCTCAAATTGACTTTTAATCTAATGAATCTACCCTATACTAATAATTATCCATCATATTTACAAGCCAAGTAAGAATTCACATCAGTAAAACATCCTCCATGAGAGAAAATCCATGAACACAGTGAAAACACAAAAAAATGGCCATCTTGTGCAAAATTTGTCATACACACAGTGCCACTGGTCCAACGCGCAACACCACTTTTAGGTCCCTTTTGGAGGCCTTCCTAGCATCCAAATTGAGCTCAGGATACCTCATTGGAAAGATATTCCAGTCTACTTTCCAAAACACCTATAATTTCTTCATTTGAGGCTCATTTGACCTCTCAAAAGTTGATTCTCCTACTTTTGTGTGTCCAAAAAATGTCAGAAAGGTCATTTTTAGGGCGTTTTTTGACTTTTTGGTGGAACAGTTTTGCCCCAAAAACTTAGAAAATCCATAGGGTGCATGTACTTATCTCTCTGAATCCAAAAATGCAAGCCATTTGTACATTAGGTGCCCCTAGTAAAAGCACATCAATGGTGGCACTGCGCGTTGAGCTAGATTTTTTGTGTGTGCAATTTCTAAAATTTGCAAAAAACAAAATCTCCTCCAAACCTAACCAAAATTGGTGAGTAGCACCATCATCAAGCATCTTGATGAGCCAAGGAAGCTACAGCAAGCAACCTAAGCCTATCCTACTCTTTTTTTCCCTTTAGTGGCCACCTTAGCCTAGCTTTCATCTGTTTGACCCTCATGTTGCAAATTTTGTTCCGGGTCCTATAGTGGTATGCCATGTGCTTGATGATTTGGTTGCCCCTATTTACCTTTTGCAATAGCTTATCTACGTGCAAATTGACTCTTTCAAGCCAAATCTCCCTATCACCCTCAATTTCTTTCTCAATTGGAGTCAAAGTGACAGGTTCCTCTTCCTCTTGCATTGTTGACTTACCCTTGTCACCTTGTATTTTTATTTTGAGAAGTTATAGCTCCATGAGGACCTTCTTGTCACTCAACTACTTTTTCTTTTGTTCTATACATGTGATGACACTTGGCTCTCTCCAAATTATCCATCAATGCTTGGACTTGAGCCTCTTTTTCCTGTATGATGATGTCCTTTATTGTTTCTTCATCATGAGCCTCTAAGTCAATTGTCTCTATGCCATGATGAATATAATGTTGTTCTAGATCATCATGCTCCATCAAATCAAAGTCTCTTTCTTCCTCCTCATCATCAAGATCTTCCACCTGCATCTTTTCTTTCACATTTTGCAGTTGTTGCACCTGTTCTTGCTGTGTTGATGAAGAAGGCAAAGCCCCTTCCACATCATGTGGAGCAACCATTTACCTATGAGTTGATGAAGAAGGCAAGGTCCCTTCCACATCCTGTCGAGAAAACACTTTCCTATCAGCTACAAACAATCTCCTTGTGACCCTCTAGTATGTCATGTACGTCTCGGGCACCTCAATAGCTCTAGTCTCTTTAGCCTTCTCATATGTCTTCAACTGAGCACTGCTAGAAGGTCCTCCTGATTCTTGAGACACTGGTGGAGAAATTTGAGGACCCCTAAAGATGTCATGAGCAATGAATGTCTCCCAAGAGATGTTGAGGAGGCTAAGATGATGAAGCACAATCATCTTGATCAGGGAATAATGATAAAGACTACTCATCTGCTGAGGGTATGGATTTTTCTGCACAAAGTGAGCCATCTTCTCAATATTCCTGAACAAGAAATAAGGGAGGTTTAACATCCTCACCCTGGTAAAATGCATGAGAAGCCTGATATGATAGGTGTACATTCTGGAAAATCTGCCCTCACAAGTGAAATATTTCATGATGATTTTCATCATGGGGGCATACTTGTCTTCAAGAAATATGAAAGGAAAAATATTTTTTGCCTCATTTCTATACCTAGGTTTGATATAAGGCTCATAATAGTGTTCATCTAGGTCATGTGCCTTGTACCACTTCTTCCCTTCATTTGGAATCCTGGTTGCATCCGCAATAATGGAAGGTGAAACTGTAAATGTCACCCCAGCAAGAGTCATCTTGTTGTCTCGAATATTGGCTACAAACATCGTAGTGAGCTCAGGGTGGTGTTGAACTCTCTCTACCTGCTCATAAAACTCATAGAACCGTAGATGCATGAAACAAGTGACAACCAACTAAGAGGCCTACAATTCTCTAAGGTTTGATGGCTCTTCCCTGATAATTCTGCCTCCCTTGTGTGGTTTTCTTTGATGCCTAGGTCTATCTACTGAACTGTCACTATCATTGTTTTCCTCCTTCTCATAGTCTCTCTCTTCTCTGCCCATGTTTGCAAATTTTGAGGTTATGCACTTGTAGAAAAGGGATGAAGGAAGTGAGCAACAGTGATTAGGAATAAGGGAATGGGAGATGACCTTGTGAGGTGTTTGGTGGGCTAGAAAATGAATGGGAGGTTATGATTCATGAAAATGAGGGAGAGGGCTTGGGTCCTTTTTGAATTATAACTTGTGGGATGAAGGATGAGGGGGTGTAAAATGTTATGGAGTGATATAGGGGAGGGGTTCATGGCTTTAGTGATAGGTGGTGGGAGAAACAATGGGGGTTAGGGTTTCTAGGGTGTAATTGAGGAAGAATCTAGGGTTTCTCTTATGCCGATTTAAATTACCTTCCAATACTTCAATTTCAAATCAATGATGAGGTATAATGAGACACTTACATGCTTGAGGGATGAGAGGGTGATTCTAGACATTTTTAAGAAGTTGAAGGCTCATTTGGGCCCTTGCTAGCTTAATGCGTGGTGCTTGTTGCGCGCCCTCCTGAATGCATAGTGCAGTGTTATTTTACACTATTGGAATTTCCCTACGTGCAACGCTCAGCCTGTATGTGCAGTGCTCTGACCTGAACATGCAACACCACCTCCACTGCCTCAAATGCATAGCGCCAACCTCCAGAAGCACAGCGCTACTTCTCCTTGGCCCAAAACTCACTCAACTTCTCCTGTTTTCTTCACCTTTTGAATCCTTCTTTACCAAATGAGAATCATGAGTTTGAAAATGAAATGTGACACCTTATAAAGGAGTAGATTTTGATTTTTCACTACAAAAAACCCACTTTCTAATGTTTCTTGACCTTTTTCAAATCTCTGTTTTAATGCCTTTTCTTCTTTGTTCCTTTTTAGGTGGATGATGCTCAATTTGAACTAATTTTTGTAGCGGTTCTTTGTCTTGTAGCAAGGAGAGATACATTGGTGTAGTCAGGATCATTTATTACATAAAGTGACTTAAAATTACATAAAAATATAAATTAACTCAAAATACTCTGTTTTCACCTCAAAAAAATGTTTTTCAAGTGAAAATTAAAATAGTTAAAAAGATAATTATATAGTGATTATGACTTACAAGCCATCATTATTGATTTATTTATCATCCTCATTCCCTTGCTACCCTTTATTTACACCTTTAAGTCATGCCTTTGACCTTGGAAATGAAACCCTAAGACCTAATGAAAACATGATTGCATTTTGACCATGAAACCATGATTGAATACAACCTGAAGATGGGTCAGCAAGTATACTTTATGATGGAGAAATTAGATTTTTTGAGGAGAAGACAACCATCAGTGGATCATCTTGACATGACCTAATGAAATAATGTAAAATTTTCAGTATGGGACCCCTAAAATGAAAATGCAAAGAGAAAATTTGATCCCTGATGGAAGTATGTAGATACTGACACTAACATTGGCCTTATTTGGGATGGAAGCTCCTTGGAGGTGTCAAGAAAACTGTAGAACAAGTAGCCTTTTCCATTGGGCATGGAGTAAAAAAAACTCAATCTAAAGTACATGACTGAATATTGATGACTCAAAGACACAAACTGACTCGAAACTGACTTGAAATTGACGAAAAAATGACTCAAGACATAGTTGAAACGCGTACTTACAAAACTTATTAATGGCAGCAGACCATCGAGATTTGAGGGCTTCAAATACTGATGACAACCACTTTCCTACTGAAGAAATATGTACAATCATGTGAAGTGAACCTTCCAATGTAACCAATCCAGTAGATGGCTACTCACTGAAATTCTGCTCTCACTTTCCCTGAGCAGGAAAAACGATGTATATGTAGGCAACTCACAATAACAACTGAAACCAAGGCTTATGCTAATGAACCAGGAAACATTCATCTTCTCTAATTCTTGCAAAATAATGTCAAAGGGATCTTGAAAAGCCTAAAGAACTAGCTTGTCTTGAGATCTAGCAACAAAAATACAAGTACTCCCTTCATTTTGATCTGAAAGAACAGTTGGTTGTTGATTGATAGGAATGCATAGAGAAGTATAAGCTTCTGTTATCTGAGTGTTGGTTGTAAATTCCTCGAGCATGATAAATTCTGACTCGATTTCTAGCATATTGTCTCTCTCGGGCTCATACTCCTCAATTTCATAGTCTAAATCATTCTTACGTAGAAAACATTCTTCAAGATTATCAAACATGATAGCCCTATCATCTTCATGAAAGAAAACAATATCTATTTGCTGATCTATAAATCTAATTTCAAGACTTTCCTCATTTTCAAAAGTGGAATAAGCTTCACTAACACCTTCTTGACTATGTGAACACTGCAAACCTGCAATAGCTTGGGCTATAACATGACCTTTCAAGAGTTGATCTATCTCATCTTTAGATAGAGGAGATACTAATTTTTGTTTTCTTTTGCTAAAACGATTATTGTCTTCTTGAAATAACAATTCAAGACATGAAATATGAGAAGAAAAATCTAAATGACAGTCCTCAATTCCTTGGTCTTCTGAGATTTGAATACATTTTTGATCATCTTCATATGACATGGCAACCAAATTGTCATGTTTCTTGTCGCACTCATCAGTCATATGAGGGAAAACTTCATATAGTTCTTGAAACTCAAAACTAACGCTTCTATCATTTACCACTGAGTTATTCAAAGAATATTTTTCACTTACTTGAACAAAGATATCTTCTTGTTTTTCATAAAAGGACTGGATTACCTCCTCATGAAGGCTTTGTTCTAATGAAATGAGAACACTTGGGGCAAAAACTTTGTTTTCTTCATTCCAGATGATCTCAACAACAAAAATCTCCTTCATGGGATTCAGAACAAGGTACTCTTCATCCTCATGATCTGAAATAGCCAACTTGACTTTATCACAATCTGAAATTGGAACTTGATTTTCTTGCATACTCTCTTCTACTATGAGCAGATCTAAAACAAGACCTTGTCTTCCGTCATTTTCAATTGTACTAAGATTTTGAACCTGCTACAAATTTTCTTGAGCATCTTGATAAGTATCCTCTAAGCTCTCTTTATGCTACCGAAATGGATTTTCATATAGGGCTTCCATCATCTCATCGTCCATGAAGACATCATCTTCATAATCTTTCTCAATATTTTCAATAAAACTATAAACATGTTTACAATAGTTCTGAACTAATATTAAGGATGGACAAGATTCTTTATACCTTTCAAAGAACATGGTATGAAAATCCTTTAAATAGTAAATACAAGCAGGTGGCCAAATTCCATACCAAGACTGGGCTTCACCTTCTAGAGTGGCCATGAATATATTCATCAAGCAGTCTTTAAGAAAATCAACCTTCAACTTGCAAGTATGCATGTGAAATCTAACCAGATGTAAAGCAACATCATTCCTATCATCATCTTTAAACATAGGCAAATTCCTTTGCCAATCTACCTTAGGAATTTTATTTGGGAAACCTGGAATGTGATCTCGACTCATGGGAGCATACCTTTGAGCAAGCGAATCAATTTTGATAATAATGAATTCACCAAGAAATTCTTCAGGGTGCTGGATATTGAAGAGTGGAGTTGCCATAAAAATTCTAAACCTTGGGATTTTTCGACACTCGACTCTCTAGGTGAGTGATTTCAGCCTTCGCATGCATCTGACCACTGTTCACCATCAGTAATCAGATCTAAACTTTGATGATCTTTCCCGGGGAATATGAAACCATTCACTCATTCCCTAGTATGGTGGCCAACTATGTTATCACCTGGATTGAACCTTAGGTTGAAGGAAGGCAATCCAAGGCTAACCACAAACCACGCTTATCCAAGTAGTTAGCCCTACTAGGTCAGGAGAGGCTCTCTCCGTAAGGATATTAGCCAAGACGATTGGACTAGGAAAAGGATATTAGGCTAGGTATAGTAGCACAAGATTTGATTTGATTTTCAAGGGGTTTTGTTGGATCAAGAGGAGCCAGACAATTAGGGCTAGGGAATTAGGTCAAAATTGCAAGGTGTTCAATGGGGCAAGGTAGGCATAAGGTTTAGCACTCTAGGGATTGATGGGTGAGGTGTTTTAAGACTGGTGAGAATCTAGGAAGAGCATGTGACTACCATGGATCCTTCCTAAACTATAGAAAACATATAATGGTCAATATTTCCCCAAAGCAGAGCAGTGATGTTATGAATTCTACCTGTCAAATTGAAAAAATTCACTTAGAAGCAATGAAATGATTAATGAAGTACAAAAAAAATATTAACATATGATCACAAGAGAAGAAACTGAACTAAACTCCATACCACATGGATCCCAAAGAAATAGCTGCAATTTTTATTAAACTCCTACTAAACTACTACAAAATGATGTACAATCAAGGCATAAGCATCCAACTGAGTCCATCCCTTTACAATGAGAAAGAAGAAGAAGATATAGGCATTGTTTCAACCTCCTGCCATCCTCAGGGGTCAAATCCCTAAGATGAGGAGCTAATCTAACCAACACTGAACAAGAAACTGGAATTTAGGCATCCTAACAACTTGCCTCTAAAAGTGAGAAAAATGATTCATTTGTGCTTAAATTGACTTTTAATCTAATGAATCTACGCTCTACTACTAATTATCCATCATATTTACAAGCCAATTAATAATTCATATCATTAAAACATCCTCCATGAGATAAAATCCATGAACACAGTCAAAACACAAAAAAATGGCCATCCTGTGCAAAATTTGTCCTACGCACAGTGCCACTAGTCCAACGCGCAGCACCATTTTCAAGTCCCTTTTGGAGGTCTTCCCCACATAAAAATTGAGCTCATGATAGCTCATTGAAAATATCTTCTAGTATACTTTCCAAAACACCTATAATTTCTTCATTTGAGGCTCATTTGACCTCTCAAAATTGGATTCTCCCAAGACTGCTTCTCTGTGTCCAAAAAATGGCAGAAAGGTCATATTTAGGGTGTTTTTTTACTTTTGGGTGGACCAATTCTACCCCAAAAAATTAGAAAATCCATAGGCTACATGCACTCATCGCTGTGAATCCAAATATTCAAGCCATTTTTCCATTGGGTGCCCTAGGAAAGGCACAACGCCGGTGGCTCTGCGAGTTGAGGCAGTTTTTCTGTGTGTGCAATTTCCAAAATTTGCAAAAAAAAAAATCTCCTCCAAACCTGACCAAAATTGGTGAGAAACACCACCATCATGCATCTTGATGAGCCAAGGAAGCTTCAACAAGCAACCTAAGCCTATCCTCCTCTTTTTTTCCATCTAGAGCCCGCCTTAGCCTAGCTTTCATCTATTTGACCCTCGTGTTACAAATTTTGTTCTGGGGCCTGTAGTGGTAGGCCATGTGCTTGATGATATGGTTGTCCCTATTGGCCTTTTGCAACAGCTTCTCTAAGTGTAAATTTACTCTTTCAAGCCAAATATCCCTATCACCCTCAATTTCTTTCTCAATTGGAGTCAAAGTGACTAGTGCCTCTTCCTCTTGCATTGTTGACTTACCCTTGTAACACACATTTCATTAAATTTGGAATTCAATAGTGGATCTAGAATTTAAAAATAACCAAAAAGCTCAACTATAGTGTTGTCCTTGTAATAAATATTTTCCAATTTTAATGGAATATGTGTTTTGTCACCTTGTCTTTTTATTTTGAGAAGTTCCAGCTCCATGAGGACTTGCTTGTCACTCAACTACTTGTTCTCTTGTTCTAGATATGTCCTGAAATACTTGGCTCTCTCCAAATTGTCCATCAATGCTAGGACTTGAGCCTCTTTTTCCTGTATGATGATTTCCTTTATTGTTGCTTCATCCTAAGCCTCTAATTCAATTGTCTCTATGCCATGATGAATATAATGTTGTTCTGGCTCATCATGCTCCATCAAATAAAAGTCTCTTTCTTCCTCCTCATCATCAAGATCTTCCACCTACATCTTTTCTTTCCATTTGTGCAGTTGTTGCACCTATTCCTATTGTGTTGATGAAGAAGGGAAAGCCCCTTCCACATCTTGTGGAGAAACCATTTTCCTATGAGTTGGTGAAGAAGGCAAGGTCCCTTCCACATCCTGTTGAGGAAACACTTTCCTATCAGCTACAAACAATCTCCTTGTGTCCCTCTGGTATGTCATGTAGGTCTCAAGCACCTCAGTAGCTCTAGTATCTTTTGCCTTCTCATATGTCTTCACCTGAACACTTTTAGAAGGTCCTCCTGATTCTTGAGACACTGGCGGAGGAATTTGAGGACCCCTGAAGATGTCATGAGCAATGAATGTCTCCTAAGAGATGTTGAGGAGGCTAAGATGATGAAGCACAATCATCTTGATCAGGGAATAATGATAAACACTACTTATCTTCTAAGGGTATGTCTTTTTTTTGCACAAAGTGGGCCATCTTCTCAATATTCCTAAACAAGAAATAAGGGAGGTTTAACATCCTCACCCTGGTAAAATGCATGAGAAGTCTGATGTGATAGGTGTATAGTCTGGAAAATTTGCCCTCACAAGTGAAATATTTCATGATGATTTTCATCATGGGGGCATACCTGTCTTCAAGAAATCTGAAAGGAAAAGGCCTTTTTTCCTGATTTCTGCATCTGGGTTTGATATAAGGTTCATAATAGTGTTCATCCAGGTCCTGTTCCTTGTACCACTTCTCCCCTACATTTGGAATCCTGGTTGCATCCGCAATAATGGAAGGTGAAACTGTAAATGTCACCCCATCAAGAGTTGCCTTGTTGTCCCAAAGATTGGCTACAAAAAGTCTGGTGAGCTCAGGGTTGTGTTGAACTCTCTCTACCTGCTCGCAAAACTCATAGAACCTTAGATGCCTGAAACAAGTGACAACCAACTGAGAGGCTTGCAATTCTCTGAGGTTTGACGGTTGTTCCCTGATAATTTTTCCTCCCTTATGTGGTTTTCTTTGATGCCTAGGTCTATCTGCTAAACTGTCACTGCTGGTGTTTTCCTCCTTCTCATAGTCTCTGTCTTCTCTGTCCATGTTTGCAAATTTTGAGGCTGTGCACTCCTAGAAAATGGATGAAGGCAGTGAGAAAGAGTGATTAGGAATAAGGGAATGGGAGATGACCTTGTGAGGTGTTTGGTGAGCTAGAAAATGAATGGGAGGGTATGAATCATGAAAATGAGGGAGAGGGGCTTGGGTCCCTTTTGAAGTATAGCTTGTGGGATAAAGGATGAAGGGGTATAAAATGTTAGGAGTGATATAGGGGAGGGGTTCAGGGCTTTAGTGATAGGTGGTGGGAGAAATAATGGGGGGTAGGGTTTCTAGGGTGTAATTGAGGAAGAATCTAGGGTTTCTCTTATGCCAATGTAAATTACCTTCAAACACTTCAATTGCAAAGCAATGATGAGGTATAATGAGGACACTTACTTGCTTGAGGGATGAGAGGTTTATTTTGGATGTTTTTAAGAAGATGGACGCTCCTTTGGGCCCTTGCTATCTCAATGCATAGCACCCTCTTGAATGGATAGTGTAGTGTTATTTTACACTGTCCAAATCGCCCTATGCGTAGCGCTTATCCTGTCCGTGAAACGCTCCACCCTATATACGCACCGCCACCACCACTGCCTAAAACGCGCAGCGTCAACCTCTAGAAGCACAACGCCACTTCTCCTTGGCCCAAAACTCACTCAACTTCTTGTTGGGTAGCGAAGGCCCCGACTAACAGTTTTGGGGCTCAAAGCCCACAATTTTGGGTAAAAGTATGATAAAGGCTCCGTGAAGTATGCGGAGTGCAAATTGTAATGAGTCAAGTCAAAGGGTTTTCCGCCCGAAAATAATGTAAGAAAATAAAAGGTGAGTCAGCTTGCCCATGGTCCACGAACCATGGAAATGTATAAATGGATCAATGCTCTATTGTTAGAAGGAGGTTTTGTTTTTGGAATCTTGAATGTTATGGGTTTATGAAGGCAGTATTTTTTTCAGCGTCTGTAATTTTGAGTCAAGGGTGTTGGTAGATAGATAGAGGCTCTGTAGCTGTGTGCACAGAGGCTAGGTGGAGACCACAGTTGTGTGCATGAACCCCTGTAGCTGAGTGCGCAAGGCGGATCTATTTGTATTATCGGAAGATAAATAAAGATAAGAATTGCTGAAACTTTGTGTACTTGGTTGCGAATCTATCTGTTGCTTATGTTCTAAATTCATGCACTGTCCTTTTTCTTTGTTAATTATGATTGCATGCATTGGGTTTTATTGTTAAATGTTTGCTTGAAGACTATACGAAGAAGATAAAATATGTAATAACTTCATTAATAAGAAAGCGTGTTTGTGCGGATCTATGCGGAAGAAAAAAGTGGCGCGAGGCCGTAGAACAATTCGTGAACCCTCTAGACCACATGAAGACATCTCAAGGGTGCAGAAACCTAGTTCCAATACCCTCCCCTACTACCTTGGGTGAGACTTCAGTCCACGCTCTGCGGACTATTGCCGAAAGGGCTGGTAGTAGTGGGATTTCTTTGGCTAATAACTCTCCCAAACCTAGGTCAGGCCCCTACAAGCCAACAAATAGTTTCATTGCCGAGACCACGATCTACCTAAGGGATGTCTGATGTCAGAACATTGGAACCCTACAGAACTTGAAAATCGGGTTATGCACATCAATTGATGTCTGGGGTAACAAGGAGCAGAAGAGGCTACCGAGGGATAGAAGGATTAGAAAACAATCCTTTTATATCACTTTCGCGAGAAAGCAAAAAGGAGCTCTCGGGGTTCTCTCTGAGTGGCGCAGTCCAATTGATAAACCAACGCATCCCACTAATACCACCGCCACCCACTCCATCACCTACTTAACCTACATCAAATGCATCGATGCCTACCCCACCTCCACCACCACCAAGGGTTGGAATGGCGAGTGCAATCAAGTTGCTGGTATTCAGAGGCGTAGGAAATGAGAAACCAGATCAGTTTTGGTTCATGGTAAAGGTTGTATGGGAAGCCCAAGGCGTAACGGATGATAACATCAAAAAGGCTACTTTGGTTAGTGCACTACAAGACCACATGTTGACGTGGTATATAAAATACTCGAGCGATCACCTGAATGCAGGAATAGCGATGATCCAGGATGCATTGAACAAAGAATTTAGCCAGCCAAAATCAAAAACGTAGTCAATCATCGGGTTCAAGGAGATTGCGATGCTACCTGGTGAAACTTCATTAGATCTGGATCATAGATTGAAGGGTACAATCCGCGAAGCTAACGTGACATTGACAAATGCACAACACTGTGCATGTTTTGTGGCATCTTTGACGCCACAACTAAGGACGACACTATCACAACAAAAGATCTCAACCCAAGCGGAAGCATTAGAGACAGCGATGAGGTTGCATGAAACTCCGATACAGGATCTAGGGTTGGGAGTTCAGCAAATTCTTGTACAACTACAAAATCTATGTTTAAAGGAGTCTGAAGAAAGATAAGGTGCCCCACTCAGAAATGCGCGAAGAATTTTGGTGTATAAAGTGTAAAGGTCAAGATCACGATAAAGATCACTACCTCGTATTCACGAACTATCTAGCGAGAGGGGGGCCGATGCCATTAAGGCTAGAGATACAAGTAGGGCCAAGTGTGCCTCCTGTGCTTTGATGTATGATTTGTCAAGTAAGAGGAAAGCATGCAACAGACAACTGTCACCTGTTACAGAAGTATACCCAGACTCCGCAGCAACTGTATTACAACTTCTGTAGGTCAGTGGGTAACGACGAGCAAATGTGTTGAAGATAAGAGCTAATGATGGAGAGGACCCCATCTTATCAAATGCAGATTGACGTGCAGGGTGTTGACCCAGCCGTAGGGCCATGTGGGGGAGTCCAAGGACGCGAGCAAGGAAGGATAGGAATGGGGCCTGGACGAGGGCGTAGACAAATGATATGTTATAATTGCGAGGGTTGGGGCACTACGCTCACGACTGTACTAACCCAACAAGAATATCTTGTCCATACTGTGAGCAGTTTGACCATGAAATGGTAGATTGTCTGACGCTAATTGCACAGATGTGCGAGAAGGGGATATTACAACCTGCTCCAACCCAAAATATCCAAATGATGAGGTCTAAACTATGCGAAGAGGACCCCAGCGTAAACATGGTACTGAGTAGCACAACCATAGGGGGAGAGGTGAGGAAACATCGTGGAGTAGATGGGAAGGGTCGCGATGCCCTTACAAAGGAACCTGACCTTGGGATGGAACATGTTTAGGAGATGTCTAAGGAAGCTCAGAAGAGCTTCACGGAAGTCTCTACCCCAAGTAGTAGGGATCCAATTGAATCGAAAATGGATCCCTCTATGCTTACTACATTTTTAGAGACACGTATGAAGCTGCTACGTGATGATAAGGTATTGCAAGGGCTACAAGGGCTGATTACTAGGTGCACAACATCTGGGGAGCCACATGTAGTCCAGGAGCTGGGAAAACATACTTTGCACACTGGATGGGAAATATGATTGACGATTCAAATAGGTGAATATGAAATGGATCATGCCATTTTGGACTTAGGGTCGAATGCGAATGTGTTGCCTAAGCAAACATGGGAATGAATGGGAAGGCCTGTGCTACAATGGTCTCCCATCCAACTCCGAATGGCCAATCAACAGAAGATTTTACCAATGAGAAGGTTGCAAGGGGTGACAGTAGACATTGAAGGTGTAAGTACATAGACAAACTTCAAGGTAATAGAAATTGTTGATGACAGTAATCTGTACCCTACGTTACTAGGAATAGACTGGGCCACGAACATGAATGGAATGGTCAACTTAAAGAAGCGAAAAATGATTTTCGAGAAAAAGTTGCTATGCGTAATTATGCCACTGGATCCAGCTAAGGGAGCACGCTACACTGAACCTATGCATGATGAAGACAGTGATGATGAAATAGACTACATCTACCAGATAATAGCACAAGACTAGGATCGAGTAAATCCAACAGTGAACGGAAGACTTTCATGGGAATGCGACAGTTCCTGCATGTTAGATTCAAATGAAGAAGTAGAACGTTGGTAGAATCGACTGCATGAGGTAACAATGCTAAATTGTAACCTGATGTTCCAATCACTATGGTGCGTGAAGACCAAAGTAAGGATGCTATCAACAAGTGAAGCGCAACAAATGAGGAGAAAGGTGTAGACTGCTAGGGAACTACAACTATGACGCAGCAGCAGGACAATGGCCCAAAAGTGGTACTATGCGCAAAAGGGTGGACAACACCTTAGAAAATTAGGTGGAACAAGCATGAATGCAAAAGGTGGTGCAAGTACGGGAGGGATGTCTTCACTGTTGGCCGCAGATTAGGCAGCCAAGACAGAGTGGTTTGGAGGTCGACCGCCGATGAAGGATGCAATTGCTACGACTAAAACCACTCGTATCAAGGGTTCGATGGGCCATTAGGACTGTCAACAAGGCATAGCATGTGAAGTTGACCATGTCCACACCCAAATTAGCTGAAACTAGGAAGGCGGAGAAAATTTCCTTACCCACTACCCCAGTAGTTCGGACTAACCTAGGTGAAGGTCATAAGCAATTGCATGAAGCTATTTGGTGCGGTAGCTTGAGATTGCGTGAACTTGATCAAGAATGGGCAAGGCTGAGGAGGAAAAATGTGAGGTCAGATGAAGAAATTAGCAAAATCAAAATAGGAGTCACACAAATGGGGTGCGCGAATCTAAGGAAACAGCAAGTAGACCTGGCTAGCTCTCCTACGATACGGGAACGAACTGCGACCCTGCTATCATGGTTGCGACTGCACCCTAATGAATGGATGAGCATAGAACATGATGCGTTACTACATGCACAGGTACCAGAAGGGTGCCCACAGCCTAGGCTAGCAGGAAAGTGGAAGCCTCACACAGGGCGTGTGACCACTTGACTATCCGTAGGAGGCCTAGTCTCAGCGTCCCACGTAGTTGGAAGAGGGCGCCAGACTATAAAGAAGCCTGTAGGGAGGTTTCTTCGTGCGAATGTAGCGCGTAGGATCAGTATGCAGTATTGAGCACGTCCATGTACAAGGGCCTGCACCACTACGTGGAAAGAATGGAAGTTGACTGTTGCAAACACTATTCATGACAAGATGTCCCATTTAAGATACTGAGGAGTGGGCGGCCAACAATTAAGACATAGGGCTGAAGGGATTTGCCACCAAAATCGCATTAATATGCCACGAATGAGGAGCACACCCAAATTTGAAGTCGAAAGGGTATATAAAGCACAAGTGGCTTGTCACCACACACCCTTTGGCCCCTTGCATAGTAAGTTGTTCAGGGTTCAAATAGAATGGCATAGGATGAATGAGGCAGTTGTAAAAGGAAGCCCATGGTTTAAATATCTGTCGAAGGTAATACAGGAGCCCCTAATCAGGTCACTAGCCACAACCAAGGATGTCACAGCCGAAATACCTAAATCACCCAGGACACCACAGACCAAGAAGAATCCACAGGAAGTAGGACCGGTCCGGATGTCTTCGCGAAATCCACGCTTTGGAAAATTGTCGATGGAGGAGAAAGGAAACACCATTATGATTGAGAGAGATGAAGAGGAAGAGGATCCTCTGACCTATGTCGAAGAAATAGAACCAGAAGAAGAAATGAAAGAAGATATCCAGCCAGTGAAGCGACCCAAGTATGTTCATCCAAGGAAAGGGAAGGCCAAGGTCCCTACAGATTTGGATGTTATTGACAGCATACTCATCACCCCATCTCTCCCTAAAGGGGTTCCGCTTGAAGGCTCAGTGACCAACCGCATCTGTACTATGAAATTTGAAGACTGGGACCTTGTGGATACTGAGACGTTTCCCCATTTGGAAGCTAGCGAACTAATGGAGCAAAGCACAGAGGGGGCTGTTATGACCCTATAGTTGCAGGAATGGTTGTGAAAGGTAGAAGAGGCTGGGTTACTTTTCCTCCTATCAATTCCACATTTTCACCAGCCCCCCATTACAATATTGGTCATCAGGAAACTGCTCTGCCTAGTACACGATGGGTGCTTATGGATAGACAAACCCGTCCCCATCATGGCAAAGCTCATTCACAGGATCTCTCAGCTCCCTTATGAAGGCAGGGACCCCGTGGAAATCATTGATATGAGTGGTGATGTGATGACGATGGAAGCCCTGAAAAAGAAATACAAAATGGAGAAAAAGCAGAGAGGGTATGCTATAAGGAAATGCCAAGGAAACAAGGTTTCAACGATAGTTGTCATGCTAGTGGAGCAATGTGCAGAAGGGAAACGGTTCACTTGGGCATAATTCCTCTATCACGAATTCCTGACCACCTGTAGGGAGGCCCAGGAGGAGGGTACGCCCTTCCACTATGCGTGGTTGTTGTTATTCATCCTATTGGTTATGAGTGAATTACCTGAAGATAGTCAGTTTCCTTACCTAGACCAAGATTGGCCAGAGGCCACCAAATACGCATTGCTCTAGACAATGAAGGACACTGCAAGAATCCGTGAAGTCGGGATTTTCTAGATACTGATGGATGCGAACATCTACAAGTGGATTAACCAGCAACCCCGTCTATCTACCGAGGTATATGACAGTGTGAAGAATGTACCCAACTTTAAGGCGGATATGCAACATGTATACATCCAGGTGCACAAGGATCTGGAGCTGACGTGGACCACCCTTCCCTTCATTGCCATCAATGAGGCTATTTTTGTGGTATTAGATACCTGGCCATGGGAGTGGTGCGGACCCAATGCAGTAGGGCGCGATGAGACCACCATCCAAAAATAGAAGGCTAAGGCCAAGCGCGTAGCACAATAGAAGAGGAACGAACAACACATAGCGGAAGTATGGGTGGCTCGGGAGGCAGCGCAGGCTTCTACAGGCAAGGCGATAGTAGGAGGGGCTGCCATGATAGAGGATGACAGTGGCCCGAAGATGACTACAGAGTTGGGCACGGACACAGGGATGGAAGGTGCGGTGCCAATCACCATTGGTTCGCCCTTAAAATGACCACAGCTGACAAAATGGTCAAAGCCTCAGAAGAAGGCCAAGGCATCTAAGCTGGACAGGGAACCTATCACATTGACCGAAGGTGACGCGGGAAACATTGGGGATACAGTTCGCGAAGTCACCCGGGAGGCGCTCGATGAGGTCATGATGGAGCAAAAGACTGTGTTCGGGGTGCTCTGCATGTAGCTGCAGGAATTCGGAGCATGGGCCTCATAGCTGGGAATCGTTGCTACCCATGGAGCTATGGGTATTTCAGCAACTGAGTAGCTCTTATAGGCCAAAATGGCTAATACTATCGCAATCCTAGCAGGAGCATTGATAGTAGAGAATGCGGTGGATAGAGCTGTGGTAGGCTGGCTTAAAGGGCTTGGATTAAATTAGGCTATCCTCCCCCGTGAGAGCTTATACCAGTTCTAGGATAGCGAAATAATGGAGCTCCACACTAGGGAAGGACGTGCGCTACAGGTACTTAGTGAGAAGAAAATTAACATAGAACAATTGAGCCTCCAATGTGATGAAGCGGTAGCACAAAATCAACAGTTGGAACAAATTATGGAGGAGGCATGTTGTCGTTCCCCTGAGCTGGAGATTGCAATAGAGTTACCTATCAGCATACAAATCCACAAGTTGGCCAGTGGGTTCCACGAAGCAAATGACAAAGCTACGAGGATCCAGTTAGCCCTCAGCTTGCAAATCGCTGAACTGAAACTGAAATCATAGCCCTCTACTCCATTGGAGGTCATAGAGAAGTGGTGAGGCATCATTCAATCTGGGCAGGAAACCATAGCATGTGACATGCAAGAGTGCACCATCTTGTTGGATCAGTCACTTATTACACTCACTTCATTACAAGAAGACCCAACCTTACAATGGTTGGAAATAGAGGCAAGGGAGCTACAAGAAACCTATGATAATGTCAGGGGGGTCGCGTAGACAGTTACTATTACACAGCGCTTTGCCAAGATGAGGGAGGCCCAGGCTCTCAAGATACAAGCTGTCACCACTCGGAGGAAGGAAGCAATGATTAAAGAACGTATCCAACCTTGGCTTGATGAGGCATTCATGGTTTCCATCGAGTGAAATATGGCACACATGCAGGTACTATATGAACCTAGACAAGCGACAGAAGCTGACACTAATGCATTGATGGCTCGCATAGAACAGGTAGAGTAGATGGTGGAATATTTTTTTGCAAGTATAAGAGAAGTGCAGAAGTTGTTGAATGACCTCCACATGAAGATTTCCGCACCATCCAAGTGACTCGGGATGAGTCACAATGATTGTGTTGAGGGGTTGTTGGGTAGTGGAGGCCCCGCGTAATGGTTTTGGGGCTCAAAGACCACAATTTTGGGTAAAAGTATGGTAAAGGCTCTGCGAAGTGTGTGGAGCATGAATTGTAATGAGTCAAGTCAAAAGGGTGTCTGCCTAAAAATAATGTAAGAAAATAAAAGGTGAGTCATTTTGCCCATCGTCTGTAGACCATGGAAATGTATAAATAGAGCAAGGATCTATGGTTAGAAGGAAGTTTTGTTTTTGGAATCTTGAATGTTATGGGTTTATGAAGGCAATACTTTTTGCAGCGTCTGCAAGTTTGAGTCAAGGGTGTTGGTAGATGGATAGAGGCTCTGCAGCTATGTGTGCAAAGGCTGGATAGAGTCTGCAGCTGTGTGCATGGACCCCTGCGGCTGAGTGCATAGGGCGGATCTAGTTGTATTGACAGAAGATAAATAAAGATAAGAATTGTTGAAACTTTGTGTACTTGGTTGCGAATATATGTGTTGCTTATGTTTTGAATTCATGTATTGTCCTTTTTCTTTGTTAACTATGATTGCACGCACTAGGTTTTATTGTTAAATGTTTGCTTAAAGACTGTAAGAAGAAGATCAAATCTATAATAACTTCATTAATAAGAAAGCGTGTTTGAGCAGATCTACATGGAAGACCAAAGTGGCGTGAGGCCGCAGAACGGTTCGCAAACCCTCTAGACCACATGAAGACATCCCAAGCGTGTGGAAACTTGGCTCCAGCACCCTCCCCTATTACCTTAGGTGAGACTTCAGTCTGCACTCCGCGGACTGTTGCTGAAAGGGCTGGTAATTGTGGGATTTTTTTGGCTAATAACTCTTATGAACATGGGTCAAGCCCCTACAAGCCAACACTTCTCCTCTTTTCTTCACCTTTTGACTCCTTCTTTCCCAAATGAGAATCATGAGTTTGAAAATGAAATGTGACACCTTATATATGAGTAGATTTTGATTTTTCACTAGAACAAACCCACTTTCTAATGTTTCTTGACCTTTTTCAAATCTCTGTTTTAATTCCTTTTCTTCTTTGTTCCTTTGTCTTGTAGCAAGGAGAGATGCATTGGTGCAGTTGAGATCATTTATTACATAAAGTGAATTAAAATTACATAAAAATATAAATTAACTCAAAATACTCTGTTTTCACCTCAAAAACATGTTTTTGAGGTGGAAATTACATTAGTTAAAAGGATAATTATATAGTGATTATGACTTACTAGCCATCATTCTTGATTTATTTATCATCCTCATCCCATTTCTACCCTTTATTTACACCTTTAAATCATGCCTTTTACCTTGGAAATGAAACCCTAAGACCTAATGAAAACATGATTGCATTTTGACCATGAAACCGTGACTGAATACAACCTAAAGATGGGTCAAGAATTATACTTTATGAGGGAGAAATTAGATTTTCTGAGGAGAAGACAACCATCAGTGGATCAGCTTGACATGACCTAATAAAATAATGTAAAAATTTCAGTATGGGACCCCTAAAATGAAAATGCAAAGTGAAAATTTGATCCCTGATGGAAGTATGTAGACACTGACACTAACAGGACAAATGCGATCCTTCGATTATTTTTTTTAGTGTGATGGTGGAAGATGTTAGCAAAAAATTAGTTCTACATGACAAGTATGTTATGAACCATTTTTATAAAGGTAACACAATGAAACAAAATAGTAAAGTCACAAAAGCCAGAAGCTATGTTGGATAGGTTTTGAGAGACAGTATCTAAATCTTCTGCATCCTGTTACATTGTCCATAGATTCTTCAATGAGGAACCATGTCAGTGGTATGTTGTGTCAGTGTTTTGAACCCTTGTTTTAAAATCTTGACCCAATACACCATTGACACCATTCCTCATGAAGAATCTATGGACAAGTTCTAAAATTTCATGCATAATTGATTAAATATCTTGACAATTTGTATATATTTTAACTTCCAAATATCAAGAACTTTTTCCATGAGAGGTTTAAATCTCACGATAATGGTTGGTTTGCACCTGTAAGGGGTAGCCAAAATGAAATAGAACCATCATGGCTATTAAGTGTGTTTGGGGCCTCACACCCCTTTGGTTTGAAAAACCATGAATAGTATCCACCTTCAGGTGATGGTTCAGGTTTCTATCATTAAGGACAATGGATTATTAATCTAGATTCTTCAACATTAAATATTAAGTAATTTAGCCTTGTAAACCTTCTAGTCCACAACAAAACCCGAACTTGTTTCAGATATTAGAAGATCACATAAATCCAAAAGCACATCATATTCATTCATGAATGGGATTTCATGCACACATGTATAATGAGGAATAGCAATGTTTATGGTGCATGAAGTGGAATAATCAGGCATGTGGATATATATAAAAAAACGGTGTCAATAAAATATAATTCTGGTGTGGAAGCTTGCCTTGACGTTTGTGGAAAATTTTGCAATACTATTGACCAAGTAGTAGATGTGGTAGGAAACCATGGGAAAGAATTACATAATACCAACATCATTCACCCCTTGAAATGCAATGAAAGTTTAGATGCCCTTCAAAATGAAGCAAAATCCCAATAATCACTCCATCATCCTAGTCTCGATTGATATACCAACAAATGTTCATAGTTGATGCATTCTAAGCTTCACGTAGGAGAAGAAGTTTTCCCCCTTCTAGTTTAAGTCAATGGAAATGCCCATACTTCATATAAATGGATAAAAAGATGTGATCAGTAAACATTTGTGCCATTAAGTGCTTTAGAATATGAAACTATGACTTTATAATGGTAATCGTTATCTTTTAAATGTGTTTTCTTCTAAATTTTTTAATTAAAAAAAAAAAGAGAATATATTTGAAAATTGTCAAATCATTGAAAATTTATTCATAACTATTAAAAAAAATTAACTAATAACATATAATATAAAGAAACAAATTGCATGTCTTGGTGAATCGATTTTTTTTTCATTCAAGAAGTTGCAAGATTTCAAGGAAAATCTACACCTCTTGAGTGTCTAACACATAGAGAAGGAAAATCCCATATCAGAGTAAAAAAGTACAAAATAAAAAGGTATAGTACAAAATAAAAGGGTCTTTTAACCTTATTTAGACATTTGCATTCCAAAAATGCTTGACACTGTGTGCAAACAAAAATGAAAAGCTAGATATTTCAGGTTTTTGTTGCAGCTAAAATTTTCCATCATTTTTTTGAGTTTAACGCTTCTTAAAGAACATTGGAAAAATTGAACCAATGCTAGAGCTGATAACTTTTGATTATAGCGATTTCCTTGATGGTTAATCCTCCACACCAACACATGCCAATCTTGGAATGGATATAAATGACATTGAAGGAGAGAACAATAACCATGGTGTTGATATTGATGATTTTGATTATAAGATGTAGAAGAACGAGTTATGGTCTAACTCATCACTCATGATATTCCTTTACAAATCCACCCTATTTTGTATTTTTCATTGGCATTCCCATCAGTAGTATCATCTCATTTATGTAAAATTCATTTTGATGATGCTGAAAACTATAGTTCTCACTCCCAACTTAATGGTTCTATATATATGCTTTTTGGTGTATTATTGTGTATTTGATATAGTTCTATTTTCTAAATTTTCAAAAAAGTTACATTTTTATGTCTGCATTGTGTTTCTATAATTTTATTCCTTTCTAATTGTATACACACACATATACCTCATGTTTTTTGGGGGGCTTTGATGTCTGTATCAAACACTCAAATCCAAGGCCAGTATCAAATGACCTAGTTTGCATTAGAAAGAAATATTAAAAGCCAAGAAATATTAACACGTAAATTGTCTAGTATAATAACACCAAATACACTCATTAAAGTTTCATTGTCATCCCCAAACACTTGATCAATCCACATCACCATTAAATTTCCCAAAATGCTCATTTAAAGATTTAAGATCGCAATTCCACTAGACTGCCCGGTCTTGCTAATCACGAAAAAATATGATTGAATTTATAAAATCTTGTCAACCCTAACCCAACCTTCTACTCCATAATACGGTATACAAGTTTAAATCCTTTGAAGTTTTAAAAATAAAAATCATAAAAATGAGATCAGAAAAATACCTTTCGAATGTATCTATACACGCTCTCCTTCTTAGAGTCCTCGATGGTTGCAATTTTATCTCCATATGCAGACGACATGTTTTCTGCTCCAAATTGTAGCATAAACCACCCAAATCAGGGGCATAATATCTCAATTAAAGCTTGAAAAAGAGAAAACCTAGATCTGATCTAATAAATTTGAATTAAAATCTAATCAAATCGATATCGCAGCGAAGGATGTATAGGATTTGCAGTAAAATCATAAATATTAGGAGCAGAGAAAGAGAAATTAACTCTCTCTCAAGTTGGCAAGGGAGAATAACATCAGGAAATTAGATTTTAACAGGTCCATTTTAGATTTTAGAGTAGCCAAGAAATTACATTTTAATAGTTAGTAAAATCTTATAAAGAAAATTGTTATGGTAGCTTATGTTTCCATTAAATTTTATTTTCATTTGAGCAAAACGAGGATTTGACATAGAGGTTATATCTAATAATGTCGAAGGCTAGAGAATGATAATGTTGTCTTAATTATGCCATCAATACAAACTATATTAGGCCTTCTTAATATAGGGAAGTATGTTCATATAAGGAGGGTGATGAGCCTCATCATTGGGTAACTATATGGACCTTAATTCACCTCCTATATTAGTCAAATCAACTCTTCTCACAATTTATTACATGTTTTGATTCTATTTTGTTTAATGAGATGAGTCAAAGTGAGATATTATGCTTATCAAACTAATGTGCATTGAATGCAGGTTTGTGAGAGAAAATCAAGGATTTTGGCAAGATTAAAGATTGAAACTCGAATGGGAAAAGGAAGAAAGATTGTAGGAGGTAAATCCTCCTCATTTACTCCTCCCTCATTTGAATATTCCTCCATCAATCACACTAGCTTTGAGTACAAGCAGCCAAGTCATAAAGATCAAAAGGCAGCTGAGCAAGTGATTGTTAAAGAGTTAGTTTATCTCGAGTTTGGGAGTCGAACCTCCCTAGATTTAAGGAAGTCGTTGGAGACTTCAGTTGTATACATAAAGAGGCCTAGAGCCTCATTAGGATTCGAATTTTGGTTATAAGAACACTAGTTATTTTTGAGCTCGAGACTTGTGGAAGACATTGCTATGTAATTTTCTATTTTGATAATGAGAATGAGATTTTTCTTGATCCAGTACTGAGCTAACTCAGAGGGCTAAAGTTCTTGGGTTAGGGCCCAACCCTAGCAACAAGGGCTCATATTCTTGTATATGTATGCCTAGATTGATTTCATAGATTCATGGTTAAATTGTCCTTAGAAGTATTTCATTGCAAGTAGTCTAGATTTGATTAGTTTGTTTATTAGTTTGCTTCCATGTGTGATTTACTTTAGCAACCGTTTAGAAGAGATAAAGGACCACAAAAGAGATGTCAATAGGTGTTTTGTCCTCACTTCTTCCTTTATGGATCATGATTTGAGGAATCGACTCATATGCATCCCCAAAAAGATAGAATTATACTCTCTCATAGAATTTAGAGTTTTGTGTACTTAAGCCAACATTTGATCATTTTGCAAGAGAAGGACCTAGTCATCATTTCTTCCATCGTCAGCCTTACATTATATCTCATCAATGATTCCATCTTCTTCTGCAACTTTTCCTTACGCATGAAGTAGACAACTAGCTCATTAAACTCTATTTTCTTAGCTTATTGAAATTCTCCTTGTTTACATGATTTTTGGGTAAATATCAATGTTTGATGCAGTGCAAGTGTTTCAGAAGGAAAGAGAGATATCATAGCCAGTAACCTCCTTCAAACTTCATCCATTTATGATCATTCATTTCTTTCACTAAGACCCTCACCAATTTCATCATTTTACGAGGAAATTTCTGCAAACATGTTGAGCAAATCCAACCATCTACCAACCTTGGTTTTGAGTTCTGAGTGATCCTAGGCATTTTCTTGCTTCATTCCATCCACCAACCACCTTCCCTAAGCCTTCCATCACCTTCAACACCCATCATTTTTCTCTTTGTTGTATCCTGTAGAATATAGGGAATCCTGTAGGGTTTTAGGACATCCTGTAGGTTTTCTTGTAGTGGTCTGTTTTGAGGCTGAATTGAGGGAAAATCCTATAGGAAGCTAGACAAGGTCACCTAAGGGTCTCCCAAACCTTCCAACCATACACCAGTATTCATAAGCCACCTACCACATCACCAAAAGAGATTAGCTTTCACACTCTTACATAAAAGAGATAAAAATAAAAGCAGATTTATTCTAGTCATTTACATGCCCAGTAGTAATGTTTGATGTTTTGAACTTACATACTTAGGACAGTAGAATTTCATACATGTTAACTTAGCATTCTTGTTGAATCATAGTCTCTTAGTAGTTAAATAGGAAATGGTGTGTTTTAGCATTGGATTTCAGTCTTTTTCCTTACTGCAGTAGGCAAGATTTCTCTTAGAGTATATTTCTATTTCCCTCATGAGTAATAAAGCTTCTTTTGAATCCACAGAAGTCTGGATTGAAAAACCCTAGTGGTCTCTCACTAGCTGAATAGTGACAAAAGGGCAAAACCATCACTTTTACTTGTGTATATAGCAATGTCACCTCCAAGTTTGTACGAACCCCGGGTTGATAAAGAAACGTTGGTAGCCCCAAGATTTGCATCATTCTTGTTCTCATCACTTTTTGACACCGTTTCCAGGGATGTGTCTGAGTAATATATGATTATGGATTTCTTTCTTCCATTTCTTGTTTCAGGTATTCTGCTATCAATTTCAATTCTGGAAGAGTAATTTAGTTGCTTTCTTTTCCATTCTTCATTCTTTGCTTTCCTTTCCATTCTGCAAGTAAGATTTCATTCAAGTAGTTAATTTTCATTTAGTCAGTTAATTTTCATTCAGTCTACAATTTCAATTCTGAAATCACTTTCAAAGGTTGAAAAAATAACTCAAAACAAAACAAAAAAATTAATTTCATGCTTGGTAGGAATAGGGATAAATTAGGGAAATTTTTGCCAAATACCCCGACTACTTCAAACAGCCAACCTTCCCTCTTCCTCGGTGGCTTTGAATTGGAGGAACCCTTAGATGAACAACCATAAATATTTGAAGAACCTACAGGGGAAGAAGGAGAAGAAGAAGAAGAAGAACCCATTCCTACTGATCCAATGGCTAAAAATAGAAATGATAGAGGGAATAGAGAAAGAGTTGAGGGTGCCTTCCCCATCAAGGAAACAAATAGGGATACTAAGATGAAGAATATAAGCCCCTCTAGCCTTCCTCATTTCCATGGCCTAACTTTAGAATATCCAAACACTTTCTTATTTGAATTTATTGTCATATGTCAAACCTATGACTACACCAATGATGAGCAGAAGTTGAAACTATTCCCATCCACTCTCAAGGATGCAACTTTGCGTTGGTTCATGGGTTTACCTAGGGATAACATCAAAACCTAGGCTCAGATGCAACAAGCCTTCAACAATAGTATCGGGACTACTGTAGGTCTAAAGACACTAAAGAGGAATTTTTTAGGATGGCCTTAGGGAATGATGAATCCCTAGAAGATTATGAAGAAAGATTCCAACTTCGCTACAAAAGGGCTAGGTGCACACTTGACCCTAAGTGACTGAAGCTAGTCCTGCTTAAAGGAATAAGGGAAGATTTTCTAGATACCCTAAACTTGTTAGCAGGAGGGGACATCTACTAGTTATCCTATGAGGATATCAAGACTGTCTTTAGAAACCATTCTAGGGAAGCTAGGAAAAAGGGTAGGAGTAGTCAACTGATGGTTAGGCCATCCTCTTCCAATGCATCCATCAAGGGTGAAATTGGAAACATGATGGAGGATTTCAAGAGTTAGATGCTACAAACCCTTGACCTACAGATGAACACGATGCACATTAAGAGGAAAAAGGAGGAAGCAGAGAGAGCCTTAGCCATTTTCTACCCTAGATGCACTAGGAGGCACCCTAGGAATGAATGTAAATTAAATTAAATTGAAATATACTCAGTCTATGAAGAAAAATAACTCTACAGACAAGTGCCCTTCTCGACCTAGACTAAAATTTGTATATCAAGGAGTTGAAGGGGTGACTGAACAACTCTGTTACATAAATCAAAGGAAACCCCATGGGCCTTGGCCATAACAGCAGGGCATGCAAGGGTCATCCCATGCATATTACAACCCAAACAAGACCACATCCATTCCCTCTTAGGGTCTCCTTGTTCATCCTTACTGGTCTACACCTCCTCCTTCATCCTTTGCACCTCAATATGATTCCCAACCAACCAACTAGTTATTTCATCCATATGATCCACCACAACCTCAGTGGAATATACCACCTCAGGGGTTGAGGCCCCCATACAACAATGACAAAACTTTATTTCCATCACCACCTACTCAACCACATCTTCTACACTCTCCTCCACCTAAACAATGCTAGATTCCTACCCAACCAAATCCAAACCTGAACAACAGATAGGCACAACTAGTATACAATGGAGATACATCCTATATAGCTTATGCTATGGAAATTCAGGAAATCAACTTGAGATCTACGAGAGTACTCCCACACAGCCAACCTCTACCTCCACTTAGGGAGGTTGAGGAAGAAAGAGAGGAAAGAATTCCTAAGGTAAATCCACCACCCTTTCCTGAGGGATTAACCCAACCACTCTAGCCTACCCCAGAAGAGACTGAACTTCTAGGAGAATTGAAAAATCTATGTGTCAAAATTCCACTTCTCCAAGCTATAAAAGATGTGCCTATTTACAACAAGTTGATCAAGGACAAGTGGTTCAAGCATCTAGGGAGGCGAATAAGAGAGTCCCCTACCATTAATGTCATTGGACAACTTTCTGATGTAATGTTGGCGCAGGTAATCTTTCCAAAGTATTTGGACCCTGGAAGCCCTGTAGTAGATGTGAAAATCAATGGAACCATTGTCCCACACACTTTGATTGATATTGGGGCTACCATTAATGTGATGACGAAGGACAACATGCTCAAGCTCAACCTCCATGGGTCATTGAGAAAGACCACAATAGTCCTACAACCTGCAGACCATTCCATAGTGACCCCTGAGGGGATTGTGAAGGATGTGACAGTCTCCATTGACTCTTGGGAATAACCTGCGGATTTCCTAGTTGTCCAGCCTAAGGCCAATCTTACTGGTTACCTTCTCATCCTTGGGATGCCCTGGCTAGCCACTATCGATGCCTACATTAGTTGCAAGGCTGGAAATATGACTATCAAGAATGGGCATATGTTCAAGTAGTTAGTCATATATCCTCCTGCTTAACCATCTCTAGAACATGACCTACTTTTATTGCTGAAAGAGGAGGAAGAATATGAAGTTTATTCCACCCAACTCTATACCTTAGAAACAACCATGGGAGGGGGACAACCGGATGAAGATGATTTGATTGAACACATACTCCAAAGTCCAACTCCTAGTTCATTGTCCTTAGAAGAAGTAGTAAAGGAAACATAGAACGACCATCAGATTTATCTATGCTTAGCCAATTCCAAACCTATCTGTGTCAAAACCATAGAATTCGACCTTGAGAGAAATTTGAAAATCAGCCCATCTCTTTCTGTTCACCACTTGTTCACCAAGAAGAGAAGTTATTCAACATGCTAAAGGAACACCTGGATGCCTTTGCTTGGAGTTACAAAGAAATGAAGGGAGTGCACCCATCGGTGTGTACTCACCACATTTATATCAAAGAAGGTTGCAAACCAGTCTAAAAACCCAAAAGGAGGATGAATCTAGCTCTCAAAGATATAGTCAAAGAAGAACTGCAAAAGCTGCTAAATGCAAGATTCATTTACACTATCTTCAACAGTGAATGGGTTTCTCCTTTGGTGTTGGTTCCAAATAAAATTGGTCAGTGGAGGATTTGTGTCGATTACAGAGAGTTGAAAAAAACCACAAAGAAGGACCATTTCCCTCTACCTTTCATCGACTAAGTGTTAGATGGTCTAGTAAGGAAAAAGTTTTTCTCTTTCCTAGATGGATTTAGCAGGCACAATCAAATCCAGATCAGCCCGGAAGACTAGGATAAAACCACCTCCACTTGTCCTTGGGGTACTTTCACCTATAGGTTCCTTCCTTTTGGCCTATGCAATTCTCCTACCACTTTCCAGAGAGTAGTCCTGAGTATATATATTGAGTTAGTCCATGATGTAGTAGAGATTTATATGGATTATTTTACACCTTATGGATGTGATTTCCAGGAGGCTCTATCCAACTTAGGTAAGGTGATGAACAAATGCATTGAAATGAACCTATCTCTTAGTCTCAAAAGATGTGAGTTCTTGATGACTGCAGGGACTGTGCTAGGTCATTCAATATCCCAGCAAGGACTATGGGTGGACCCAAACAAAATAGCTATCATCCAAAGGGTCCCACCTCACAAAAGCAGAGAGATGTCAGAATTTTCCTAGGGTTATCTGGATATTACCAAATGTTTATAATAGACTTCAACAAGTTAGCTTATCCTTTATTTGGGTTGTTGGCCAAAGACTCTGAGTTTGTATGGAAAAAAAGTTGTCAAGAGGCCCTGGGCACCCTGAAGGACAAGTTGACCACTGCACTGACTCTCTGAGGCCCAAATTGGGTCCTTCCTTTTCATATACATGTTGATGCCTCACACAAAGATATAGGAGCAGCTCTAGGACAGATAGATGAAAAATTGCCTTATGCCATTTACTTTATCAGTAAGAATCTGTCAAAGGCTGAACTGAACTACACAGTGACTAAAAAGGAGCTCCTGGCTATTGTGCATTCATTGAACAAATTTAGGCATTACATTATAGGTTATTGAACATTTGTACATACTAACCATGCTGCAATAAAATATTTAATGAATAAACTTGATGTGAATGGCCAAATTATTATATGGTTACATTTATTATAGTAGTTTGATCTAACCATTGTTGATAACCCTGGCAAGGAAAATGTTGTTGTAGATTTTTTGTCCAAATTAACTTTGCTTGTAGGTGAGGAAGGAATGGTTGATGATCAGTTACCAAATGAACACTTATTCACAATTTCTATTCTCTCTCCATGGTTTTCTAACATAGCAAAATATTTGGTATCTGCACAGTTCCCACTGAATTTGTCCTCCAAAGTGAAAAGAAAGATTGTGAGGAAGAGCGCCCCATTCACTTGGATTGAGGAAACCTATTCAAGATAGGCCCAGATCAAATTTTGAGAAGATGTGTCGAGGAGGAGGAAGTTTTTGACATCCTTCTGACCTGTCATGATGGGCCTTGTGGAGGTCACTTTCCAGCAAAGAGGACAACATTCAAGGTATTAAAAGCTGGTTATTATTGGTCCACTCTTCATCAAGATGTGAAAATATATACTAGTCAGTGTGATCGGTGCCAAAGTATGGGAAATACTACTCCAAAGGATGAAATTCCTTTGTAACCTCAAGTGACTTTCGAGCCATTTGAAAAGCGGGGCATGGATTTCATTAGATCTATTGACCATCCTTTCAAGCAAAAGCAGTAAATCATTGTGTGCACTGAATATCTGACTAAGTGGGCTGAAACCAAGGAAAGCAAGGCAACAACAGAGGAGAAGGTGGCTGAGTTCTTAAGGGAAAATGTCTTTTACAAGTTTAGGTACCCTAGATAACTGGTCACTAATCAAGGCAGTCAGTTTACATCCAACATGATTGAAGACTTGTTAAGCCAGCACAAGATGAAGCATATAACCTCCACTCCCTATCACCCACAAGCTAAAGGGCAAGTGGAGGTGACCAACAGAGCGTTGGAGGGCATTCTGACCAAAGTGGTTAGCAGAAGCAGAAAAAATTGGGTAGATAGACTAGTTGAGGCCACTTGGGCCTATAATACCACTTGGAAGACCACCACTAGATTCACATCCTATGAGTTGGTATATCTGAAAAATACCCTGCTACCCATTGAATTTGAGTACAATACATTGAGGATGGCAGCCCAACTAGATCTAAATCTCAGCAATGCACAAAAAGAGATATTGCTCTAGTTGAATGGGTTATATGAGTTCAGAATGTAGGACCTCCTACAGACAGAGGCAACTCAAATTTAGATGAAGATTTGGCATGACAAAAACATCAAGGACAAGCAATTTCAAGAATGTGATTGGGCTCTGTTATATGATTCCAGATATAAAGATTTTAAGGGCAAGTTAAGGACTAGATGGTTTGGGCCTTATGTCATAGAGAAATGTCATGATAATGGTTCAGTGTAGATCAAAACCATAGATGCAGAGGCCATTCATTTACTTGTTAATGGGCATAGATTGAACGTTTACAAAAGACCATTGTCAGAGCAAGAGTTCATTGATACTATCAACAAAACAATGATGGTGGTGGAGTAAGTCTCAGCTCCTACCTCATCAAGTCACTGAGAAAAAGAAAACAAAGAAAGAAAAATAAGGAAACTCAGGTGAAAACCTCTATGAGGCACTTGGGTCCCACTGTTGGGTTAAAAACCTCTTGAGGCAGCCCAGTGATGTCAAAAAGAAAAAAAAAAAAGAAATAAAAAAAGAGAAATAAAAATATCTCTGGGTGAAAACCTCTCTTGAGGCACCTGGGGAAAGTGGCTAGGATGAAAGCCTCTTGGAGGTAGACTAGTTGTTTAAAAAAAAACAAAAGGGGAAAGAAAAATTATGAAAATATTGTTTGCAGGTCAGTAGGAGGATGATCAGAGCAACAATGAATAATCAAAAGGGACCTATTCGGCTCATATTTTTATTTATCCATTCATTATCCCTCACCATTCCACCATTCCTTTCATTTTTTCACACATTTGCCTCATTTTGCAAGGGTTTGGTGTTTTCTACAAGATTCCCTGTAAACCTTCAGGATCCCCTAAAAACCTACAGGATTATCCTGTAGGAATTACAGTGGATTGGGAATCCTAAAGGAAGTGACCCTAGAGCAAGGAAATGGGCTTCCCATGTCAAAGAAATAAATTCCTACACCACCATCTCATTACCATACCTCTCTCCACCATGATCACCCCTGCATTCATAAAAAAAATCAATTTCCAAAAAAACTATAGTTTTCAATAAAAAACAGAGAGCAAGGGGACAACACTTGAAGGTTATTTTTCATCAATCACTAACCCCTAGACCTCCTCTCTTCCCATGATGATCATCCTCAGCTCCCAACAGTAGAATATGATTAAAATTTTTGAGGGAGAAGAAGTTATAGGACATCCTGTAGGAAATCCTGTAGCATCCTATCCCACAAAACATAAATCATAGGTTGCAGCAAGTTTCAAGCATGGAGATCCAAACGTAGAAGAAGCTCCACCAGAGCCTAGAAGTCGTAGAAGCATCATCATCATCAACACTAGGTACCTGCACATCAAATAAAATCATCAAAGGATAATAATAATGATAATAAGTAGAAATCACATGTAGCCAACACACATAAAAGACCTCATTTCTTTAACAACTGCATCAAGGTATTGTTACCACAGGTAAGTATCTCACTTCCACTCTCTCATTTGCATAATGTGATCAAAAGATGTAAATATTGTGAACGAGTTGTTTTATAAGCGAAAGGTTGCCAGTTAACTTGGCCACCTTCATTCAATCAGCGAGGACAAAACAGTTAGTCCTCACACACGTGGCAGTAGTCAAGTCAAAGAAAAGGAGGATGAGGTCGAAAGATGTTAAGCTACGGATGCTCAAAGTGGTATTTGATTACGATTTGAGGAGAATGATGATGTGGTAGTGGCACCAACGATCCAAAAATAGATATTCGCACCTCGTCTTCCAACACACCACCTCACTCAACTCAACCATAAGAGGAAATAAACGTTGATCCTCATGCATAGATGCATTCATATTCTTGAGGCTCACACTAGAAAATTTGCTCTCAACCCTCAAGCAATCTATAGGAGAGGTAAATTTCATTTTTTTTCTTGTGCGGGATCGCCTACAAGATCGTACACGGAATCCTACAGGATCCCATAGGAATCCTATAAGATATAGTCAGGCAGTCTACAGGATTGGCAGTGAGCAATTTCAGAGGGATAAAAATAGGGGTTGGATACATCAAGCATTGTAAGGAGGTAGGCTCCACCTTTTCTCCTATTTTTCCAACTGAAAGGAACAAAAAAATCCTCTAGTTTGTTGAAATTTCTTGCAATAAAAGGGAATTGTATCCACAAAAAATTCAGTTCAATTTCCTCAGTCATTAAAATTTTGTATTAGGCATATATACTCCTCCATCCATCAGACAAAATGACAGGGGTTTTAATAGAATGGATCCCATCAACAATATGAGTATTCATTAACACCCTCCTGTGCTAGAGATATTCACAACGCATAATTTGATGGATTTCTTTGAGAAATTGAGGGGGTATGATGATAGTAGCCAGAGATTTTTCTCTCTCTCTCATTCCACTAACTAGGATCTATGCCACTATTGTGGTGAGGGGCCTCTCCATAGAGGTCGCCCTTGAACTCATAAGCAGAATTACCACACTCCCTTTAGGAGTGCCTTGGAAGAAAGAAGACAACAGAAATAGACAAACTAGAAAGAAGAAATTCTTTTTAGAGGAAGAGGAGGCCATGAAAGACAAAAATGGATTAAGAAGAGAAAGCCTACAATACCCCTGGAATTAAATAAGCTACCACCTTATAAAATATATATCATGTGAATGTGGATATAGTGTGGCATATGGATACCACTTTAGGCTTCTTGAAGAACTGAGGTTTGGAGCATATACACTTGCTCACCACAGACTCAGCATACCCTACTTCCTTCTTCAATCACTGATAGATATGAGCATGTGTAGGAAGGAAACTACCAACAGCTAGCCCATCATGGGTTAATTAGACTCATAATATAATATGCCCTCCAAAAACTTAGAATTCCTATCACATGGGAAATTTTTAGAGACATGCAGACAGATGAGGATATAAAAGCCCTCGAACATGAAAAGAGCCCTACTGCCAGTGAAAGGGATGAAGAAGAAACTGAAACAGATGAAGGAGAAGAAGAGAGGAATGAAGAGGAAATAGATGAGGAAGAAGAGGAAGAGAAATAGAAGGAAAGTGGTGAAGAAACAAAAGAATATGCCAAGGAGGAAACTGATGAGCAATGTGAGGAACTAGAGGGAGAAGAAGAGGAGAAAGGAAAATATGAAAAGGGAAATGGAAAGGAGGAGGCATAAGACAAGGAGGAGTCACCCAAGGAAAACATCAAACTCCCACCAAGGTTCCCATCGTTATTGAAGGCTCACCTAAAAAATAGGAGAAGATGGCTCCTCTTATAAAAACTCAAGGAGAATGATCCCGAGGAAAAACCTCCCCTAAGTCTCCTATCACTTATCTGAGAAGGCCTGTGACTAGATTTGCCTCATCCAAGGGAAAATAAATCCTATAGGATACACAACAAGACCTATAGGAAGCAGAGAAAATCCTACAGGAAACTCTGCTAAACATATAGGAAACTCAAAAATTGGATAAGGAAGGGAGTATGCAGTAAGAAACAAAGAAGGAGGATCCAAAGTTAAGGGAACCTAGTCCTCAATCTAACATTGACTCCTACTACAGATTTATGGAAGGGGGTAGGGTCATTCCACAAAAATTTTCCATCCCATTATTCTTTGGGCTTGAGAAAGAAAGAGAAAGAACACATATATGGATGCAAATTGCCAAGTCCAAGGGAGTGGAGGACATAAGTCACATGGAGAAAAAGCTCAAAGAGATGGGCAAATAACTAAGTAGCCTGAAGGACAGGGAGACCATAATGAAAGCTCAGTTGGAGGCAGAAAATGCATGGTTGAAAGGACAACTACAAGAAAGAGAGAATCAATTGGGAACCATTACCAATCTATCCCTAGAGGCAATCTAGTGCAAGATGCCATCTAATTCCTATGCATTATACCTTAAGGAATAGTGGTTGTAGTTCCAAATCAAGACCCTAGCACAAAGAGGCACTATGCCATTACAGAATTATATACAGTTCATTGATCTTTGTGATCAAATCACATTGGAAGATAGGGCTTAGATGTTTGAGTTCTACTTGCATAGCATCGCCTTGACAGATCTGAATGTATGGGACCCTAATGCAAAAGTAGGGGATTTACAGTTGATGGCTTTGGCATCATGGATGAACCATGAGGAAGCAAGGGCTGTATAAATGAAGAAGATATTGGAAAGGGAACAAACATAGCCTCTTATGATAAGAGTTGAGAAGTCAAATCCAATGGTTGTCATCAGCACACATAATTCAATTGCAAATGATCCTCAGCTTGCATCCAAGTATCTTGCTGCCCATGAGCAAGAAATTACACATTTTGAGGATATGTTCAGGCTGTTAGGGGATGAAAACATGAAAGCTTTCTAAAGGAGATGGAATACTTTGCCATACAGTTTGAAAATCAAAGAGTACCATTCTCCTCAAAGAATGAGAGAAGCGTTGAACAGGACACCTATGTACAAGAAAACCATCCAAAGGCTCGAAGTCAATTGGATTGGCTTGAGACTTAGTCCACCACAGGTCTTGGGGATTTTAGAAGGAAGGAAGAGGAAGAAAGAAAGTAATGGGAGGAGATAGAAAGGAAGGCAGGATTCTATGCTCAAGAAGAGGAAACCACATCAGAAGCATGGGATGTCAGGGAGACCACTAGGGCTATGAAAGATATGGATATTGATTGAGTTTCTCAGTGGATGAGCAACACTTTCAGTAGGGGGTGATGATGAGCCTCATCAATGGGTAACTATATGGACCTTAATTCACCTCCTAGCTTAGTCAAATCAACTCTTCTCACAATTTATTACATGTTTTGATTATATTTTGTTTAATAAGATGAGTCAAAGTGAGATATTATGCCTAGTGGACTAATCTACATTGAATGTAGATTTGTGAGAGAAAATAAGGGATTTTGGTAAGATTAAGGGCTAAAAATTGAATGGGACAATGAAGAGAGATTGTAGGAGGCAAATCCTCCTTATTTACTCCTCCCTCATTTGAATATTCCTCCATCAATCACACTAGCTCGGAGTACAAGTAGCCAAGTCATGAAGATCAAAAGGTAGCCAAGCAAGTGACAGTTAAAGAGTTAGTTTATCCCGAGTTTGGGAGTCGAGCCTCCCTAGATTTAAGGAAGTTGTTGGAGACTACAGTTGTAAAAATAAAGAGGCCTAGAGCCTCATTAAGATTCGAATTTTGGCTGTAAGAACTCTAGTTATTTTTTAGCTCTTAGAGTAGATTTCTCTTTCCCTCATCAGTAATCAAGCTTCATTTGAATCCATAGAAGTCTGTCTTACACTTTTACTTATGTATACAACACTGTCACCTCCAAGTTTATACGAACCCTGGGTTGATAAAGTAAAGCTGGTAACCCCAACAGTCGCAACATTCTCGCTGTAATACTAGTGCTTATCAGAGGGAAAATGGACATGAGATTTACACATAAGTGAATATTCACCAACCCTTAAGGAGGTGAAAAATATTCTTAAATTTATGAATAATGTTATAAATAAACTCAAGTAGATAGAGGTAGCCCATTATTTTTTATGAAGTTCACTCAGAGATTAAAAATACCCTAATAGAATCTAGCCATTGTTTAAAAGGCCTTCATGTGTTGTTCAGAGAGGCCTGGGATAAATTTGACTAAAGGAAATAAAGGGCACAATAAGACCAATGTGTAACACCTACTCAAATCACCAAGAATATACCAAAATCATGAAGGTGACACAATTCTATGGATACAATTATGAAACACCACGGAACAACTCAACTTAAAACTTATATCCAAAGAATCAAGAGTTAGAATAGAGTGTTTAAGTGAACACAATAAAAATAGTACACATTTGACATATCATATACACATGGATCATACGTATCAAGTTAAATGTGGTAGCTAAAGGAACCTTTTCCTACACCTAGTATCCTATATGGCTAAGGCAATGTACGAGGCCTCACTAATTTGATGGTTGAAGAAGTTTGAACCTTGGATTGTAAATTTAGCCCTAAGTAGGCAAGGTAGCATGGACGGAGGTGACCCCCCTAGAAGAGTTATAAATGGGAAGGCTACATAAGGCCTTAAAAAGAGCTAGAAATGTATTTAGATAATTTAGATAATGACCCATCCAAATATTGATAAAGAAAATAGAACATTCCTTGAATTTCATAATATATGGGGCATCTACATATGAGGTGATCCTCTAATTCTATCTCATATATATGGAAAAGCTAGAAGATGTTATTAAGAAGAGGAAGATCATGATGATTAGTTTCAACTCGACACCAATTTAAACCCACGTTGAATGCACCAAGGGGGATCTTAAGGGTAGCAGTAGGTGCTCTTGTGCATATATGGTTAAAAAAAGGGCTCCCTCTCATTCACATGAAGTGTTCCTGGTAAAAATCCATGTTAGAGTCAAGGCCCTGAAAAAATGAAGTCCAAGTACATTGAATGTACTTTCTATAAATAACCTCTCTGACAACCCAACACAAACATACAATGATGTCATTTACATTGGAGGTGAAAACCACTTGAATTGTGTTACAACTTTAATCGCTCCCCCACAAAAATGTGTCATGCTCCCTTATGATGATGCATCAACCCTATTGGACAAAAACTTCATGATGTAAAAGGAATTTAAGAATGATGTAACTTCAATTGTTGAGAAATGGCAACAAGAAATTCCAGTTTAATTTGTCCTTGAATTAGACTGTGAATTAAAATAGATTTCTTTTCTCATAGCAATTTGAAAATAATTAACTAAGTTTAATTAACTTAATTAATTTAGGAAATTCAAATTGGAAGTATTTTAGAAGAAAAGTATATGTTCTCCCTAACTTGAATGAGTTAAGGACATGGTTATGAATTGTGTCTTTCTTAGAATCAACATGTATGAGATTCTGATGGTGGAATCTTCAGTTAACTAAAGTAGCACTAATTAGGTCACTAGTGTCCCAACTAACTATTTACTCACTATTAGTTCTTAAAACTGATAATATCTGTGCAAAATTTTAGAAACAAATTTCAGATTTGGATTCCTTGGGAAAAGATATCCAAATTCAAAAAAAAAAAGTTGGATGAATCAGAGTTAGGATCAGGGAGATATCGGTGATTTAAAATCAGATCTCTAGAGGAGATTTCGAAATTTTTAGTTTCTAGGTTATAGGTGAAAGACGAATTTGCATATATACTTTAGGGTCGGAAGATGGCATTCCATGGGTTGAGGCTTGAGTATGCCTTGGAAGGAAGCTCGAGTTTTATAGCCTGGAGGGATAGGATGGAGGTTGTGCTAGAAGATAATGGCTTGAAGGAATTCATTGATCAAGAAGTCCCCAAGCTAGAAGCTACGGATGCACAAAAATTGGCCAAATGGAAGAAGTGTGTGGTGTGTTAGCCTCTTGCTGCGGCAGGTTACTCATCTTTCATGATTGACATCATGCCAAATATGTCATACTTTGCATGCTGCAATTTTCCATATTTGCTACAGAGACCAAAGAAGGATGCCATGAGAGTGTGCTAGTCTAAATGCCACTATTGTATTCTAATTTTGGTGAGCCATTCCATTCTTTGAAGAATTTTCAGTTAAAGGGAGGTCCAAACAGCTTAATCTTGGTCTCCCTAGGTTTCAATTTCTTGTTTTAGAATATATAGAATGAATATCTGTCCAAACAGCTTAATCTTGGCAGATTCCTAGATAGGTAGAGAAGCAAGGGTGCTCAACAGCTTAATCTGATCCCCTGGACGAGATAAGTGTAGATATAGATAAGAGGACAGTAAAAAGAAAAATTGAAAAAGCTGGGTCTGCAAGTCTAAGTGCACCCAAACCAAAAGAAGAAAAAATGCTAGGTAAGTAGGCTGGGTAGGTAGTTTTGAGGTTGCAGAATGTTGATTTGTGATCAATTTCATGTTTTCAAGTGTCATATCTATTCAAGTCACAAATATCAGGCAATTTCCATTTGAAGGACTTCAAGCAAGGCATGACTAACTTCCCCCTTCTTCCTTATTCCCCAAATCATTCACTAACTTCCCCAAAGAGGTCAAGATCTGCTTGATATCTCTTAGTTTCATCATTTTCATATCAATTTGCCTTGGTAAAGATCTACTTTACTCAAGGAATATTCATACTTCCTTTATGAATCATTTTTCCCCCTAATATCCTAAGATTCACAATACTTAGCGCTTTCTTATCACTTATCATATTAACCACTAATTTTACTATGTGGCTCCCTACCTGTCTCCCCTTCCCCTACTAAAACTATGTTAATAACTCCCCTATATACTTATCCCCTTCGCCTGGTTGAAAAATAACCATAAAGTAACATTTGGGAATTGCTAAGTTTGTCTGAAACTTGGTAAGAGCCCTCCTTTTGTCTCAAAAAACCATCTCCCAATGCAAAGGACCCCTTCCTATGCATTAAGTCCCTCCTCTAATGTATAAAACTCCCTTTGCAATGCCCTTGGACTCATTCCATGGCATAAATTCCTCCTTCTGATGCACAAAACCTATGCTCTGCCCCTTTTTCTAAAGCCCCACATTTTAATATTTAACCCTGCGCACATTTAACCCCAAAAACCCACTTTCCTAATGTTTTTTCCTCGTCGAATTAAATAATAAAAATAATTGGCGCGCAGGCCCCGTCCTTATCCCTCTGCCGCCTTACCTTATCCGCCAGCCGTCAGATCTGCCACTCCCGCGATCTACGGTGGGCTGGTATTTTCCCGCACCGACATGCCGAGGGTTAGTGTCTGGGACATCGGCGGTTTTCTCGTCGTACTCCCGCCATGCATAGCCCTCCCGGCTATGGCGGAGGCCCCTTCCCAAATACTGCCCAGGCACAAAAGCGGTGCGCCTAAAACCAGAAACCGCTCTCCCCTTGCTTGACGTAAGCAGCACATCATATTGTTGTGTCACCCCACCACATCACCGCCACCTCACCCCTTCCTGCCTGCGTCGGCCTCTTGTCACCGTACTGCCACATCATCACCCTGCTGTACTGCCACGTCACCTTGCTGACGTCATCATGCTGACGTCACATCTGTACTGGGTCCCACTGCTGATGTCATGCTAATGTCATCCACTGTACTGTTGACGTCATGCTGACGTCACCCGCCAGAAAAATGCGCAAGTGCAAAATCAAAGCTTTAGAAGCACGCAAATGAAAAACAGAGGAAGTTTTCTATGCGCAATTAGCGCTTAGCGCTAATCGTGCATCGCTACGAGAAATGGGCCAAAATGGGGAATCTTTGGGGAATCTTTTGTTCAGCAGTCATTTTTATGCCGAAATGGGCAGAAAAGGGCCGATTTTGCAGTTTTTAGCATACCAGCGGAGAGAGAGATGTCCCGATTCAGATGTCAAAGAGTATCAGAGCAAAAGTGAAGCCAAAATTGATGTCAAAGAGTATCAGGATGCGACAAAGTGTATCAGTGAAGATCTATCAGCGGCCCGAAGCAAGAAAACATTAAAGAGCCATCCAACAAAGTCAACAAAACAATAGATGCCATTTAAAGCACTCAAATCACAGTTACTGCACATCAAAGTCACATGATATTAGTGGACCAAAGCTCAAAGCACAATTATTGCAGAAGCACTGCACCAAGTCACAGAGGACACCATATTAACTCATTTTGATCTAGCTGCCCCTGACGTAGCTCAAAGGATATTTACTTGCATTTAATTTTAGCGCAAGTT
>APFE030737232.1:59355-108917 GCA_000404065.3 Pinus taeda
ATTCCTACTATCAAACTGTTACAGGAGATTCAAGTTGAACCAAATGACATTCAAAGAAGAATTAATCAGACCATTCATCTTCAACAAACTAGAGAGCAAGTGTATGACAGAGCTCAGATTTTGCAGGAGAAGCTCAAAAAGATGTTTGATAAGAGAGCCAAGGCTGAGGATTTCTGTGTTGGCAGCAAAGTTCTAAGGTGGTATTCACGAAGAGAAGACAAGGGAAAACATGAAAAATTTGATTTTCTTTGGAAAGGTCCATTCATTATCAGTGCTGTGCAAGGCAATAACACATATTTCCTCAAATATGAAGATGGTAGCACAGCTGAAGAGGGCCCTGCAAATGGTCGGATGTTAAAGAATTATCATGATCCCTTTTATTAAGAATAACCCAGCAGCATCATTTCTATACAAAAAGTTTGTATATATCAACATTTTGTTTTATTTTTGTGTAACAGTCCGGATGACAGAGCATGCAGAAGAAAGCAGGCAGTGCTACACAGGTCACAAACATTTCAGTTAAGGGAAAGTGTTGTTCTCATTCCACAGTTTCAATTATTTAACAGTCAGCACTAAGAAATTTCAATCTACAGCAACAATAGAAGATCAAGGCAGTCTGACCTGCTGTTCTTGACTTTTCACAAGGAAAAGCCATCCCCTAGTGGAGCCACTCTTAGCCTCCTGCTGCAGTAGGTTACTCATCTTTCATGATTGAAATTTTTACATGCCAAATATGTCATACTTTGCATGCTGCAATTTTCCATATTTGCTACAGAGACCAAAGAAGGATGCCATGAGAGTGTGCCAGTCTAAATGCCACTTCTGTATTCTAATTTTGGTGGGCCATTCCATTCTTTGAAGAATTTTTAGTTAAAGGGAGGTCCAAATAGCTTAATCTTGGTCTCCCTAGGTTTCAGTTTCTTGTTTTAGAATATAGAGAATGAATATCTGTCCAAATAGCTTAATCTTGGCAGATTCCTAGGTAGGTAGAGAAGTAAGGGTGCTCAACAGCTTACTCTGAGCCCCTAGACGAGATAAGTGTAGATATAGATAAGAGGATAGTAAAAAGAAAAATTGAAAAGGTTGGGTCTACAAGTCTAAGTGCACCCAAACCAAAAGAAGAAAAAATGCTAGGTAAGTAGGCTGGGTAGGTAGTTTTGAGGTTGCAGAATGTTGATTTGTGATCAATTTCATGTTTTCAAGTGTCATATCTATTCAAGTCACAAATATTAGGCAGTTTCCATTTGAAGGACTTCAAGAAAGGCATGACTAACTTCCCCCTTATTCCTTATTCCCCAAATCATTCACTAACTTCCCCAAAGAGGTCAAGATCTACTTGATATCTCTTAGTTTCATCATTTTCATATCAATTTGCCTTGGTAAAGATCTACTTTACTCAAGGAATATTCATACTTCCTTTATGTATCATTTTCCCCCCTAATAGCCTAAGATTCACAGTACTTAGCACTTTCTTATCACTTATCATATTAACCACTAATTTTACCATGTAGCTCCCTACCTGTCTCCCCTTCCCCTACTAAAACTATGTTAATAACTCCCCTATATACTTATCCCCTCCCCCTGGTTGAAAAATAACCATAAAGTAACATTTGGGAATTGCTAAGTTTGTCTGAAGCTTGGTAAAGCCCTCCTTTTGTCTCAAAAAACCATCTCCCAATGCAAAGGACCCCTTCCTATGCATTAAGTCCCTCCTCTAATGTATAAAAATCCCTTTGCAATGCCCTTGGACTCATTCCATGGCATAAATTCCTCCTTCCGATGCACAAAACCTATGCTCCGCCCCTTTTTCTAAAGCCCCACATTTTAATATTTAACCCCATGCACATTTAACCCCAAAAACCCACTTTCCTAATGTTTTTTCCCTGCCAAATTAAATAATAAAAATAATTGGCGCGCAGGCCCCGTCCTTATCCCTCCGGCGCCTTACCTTATCCGCCAGCTGTTACATCTGCCACGCCCGCGATCTACGGTGGGCGGGTATTTTCCCGCCCAGACATGATGAGGGTTAGCGTCCGGGACATCGGCGGTTTTCCCGTCGTACTCCCGCCACGCGTCGCCCTCCCAGTTGTGGAGGAGGCCCCTTCCCAAATACCGCCCAGGCGCAAAAGCGATGCGCTTGAAACCAGAAACAGCTCTCCCCTTACGTGACGTAAGTAGCGCGCCATCTTGCCGCGTCACCCCGCCACATCACCGCCACCTCACCCCTTCCTGCCTGCGTCGACATCCTGCCACCGTATTGCCATGTCATCACCCTGCCGTACTGCCATGTCATCATGCTGACATCACATCCGTAATGGGTCCCACTGCTGACATCATGCTGATGTCATCTACCGTACCATTGACGTCACCTGCCAAAAAAACGCGCAAGTGCAAAATCATAGCTTCGGAAGCCCGAAATGAAAAACAGAGGCAGTTTCCGATGCGCAAATCGTGCATAGCTACGAGAAATGCACCAAAATGGGGAATATTTGGGGAATATTTTGTTCAGTAGTCATTTTTGCGCCGAAAAGTGTAGAAAAGGGCCGATTTTGCAATTTTTAGCATACCAGCGGAGAGAGATGTCCCGATTTAGATGTCAAAGAGTATCAGAGCAAAAGTGAAGCCAAAATTGATGTCAAAGAGTATCAGGATGCATCAAAGTGTATCAGTGAAGATCTATCAGTGGTCCGAAGCAGGAAAACATTAAAGAGCCATCCAACAAAGTCAACAAAACAATAGATGCCATTTAAAGCACTCAAATCACAGTTACTGCACATCAAAGTCACATGAGATCAGTGGACCAAAGCTCAAAGCACAGTTATTGCAGAAGCACTACACCAAGTCACAGAGGACACCATATTAACTCATTTTGATCCAGCTGCCCCTGGCGCAGCTCAAAGGATATTTACTTGCATTTAATTTCAGCACAATTTTAGGTTTAAAAAGATTTTTTCCGTAGACCAGTTAGGTCAACTGTAATAAATATTTTTGGATATTTACCCTATATATACAGCCCTAAACAATGTAATGAGGGTTGGTTGTTGTTATTGGATGGATAGTTGGCTATTGCATTCCAAGAAAGACTCGCACTATGTATCTGATATTTTTTTATAATCAAAGACTGCTTACGAGCTTGGAGAATGGATTGTTTACTGTGTTTAATGGTTGAAGAATGACTATGGAATTCTTGTGCTGTTACATGACTCAATAAGTGTTTCTTACCTCTGTTTTCCATTCATAAATCAACATCTAAATAGCAGAAAGAAAGATTAGCTTAGAACTTGTTTAACTGCACTCTATGCTCAATTTCTGTTGTTTCTTTATGTTTTCATCTGTTTTAGGCATAAATATGGATTCCACATGGCTCATGTTTGCCCTAATTCACCATGTATGACAGTTATCCAGGGATTCTTAACTGCCCCTAGATAGAGCTCATTTCCCTTCCCTCCGTTAAGTTGAGTGAGAGATTCTTAATTGCGTCTCATTCCTTATATTTCATTCCATCTCTTTAGCTTGAAGGTTGTTTTATGTGCAGCTGCCTTACTCCATTTTCCTCTTTTGACCAAGAAAACAAACCAGCATTCTTACTCCTCGACTCCATACCCAATGGTTTGAAACTTATCACACTATACATAGCCTCTTTACTTGAAAGCATCCTCCTTCCATCCAAACACCACCCAGACACAAACAAAACCCCTTTTGAACTCCATAACTAGCCTAAAATCATCATCAACAAAGCTAAATCATTAAGAGAGAGCCCTCTCTAATTGCAGGTGGGCTAGAACCTGCAATCCAAAGATTGGTTTGTGGTTACCTTGGCCGTATCCCTTCAGGAGCTTAGGGACAACCTGAGTGTTAACATGGTGAAGGCAAGGCAGATAATCCTTGAGGGAGTTCAAGACCACATTGTCTCAAGTCTGCATGGCAAGGAAACTCTACATGCTATGTGGAAAACATTAACGAACTTGTATTAGAATAGTAGTGATTAAGGGAAGTTGGCATTGAAGGATAAACTTTGTAAAATCAAGATGGAGAAAGGCGAGATGATTCCAAAGTACGTGACCAAGTTCACTCAATGTAGGGATGAACTTGGAAGTGTTGGAACCATAGATGCCAAGGAGGATATGGTGAGCCTTGCTCTTCTTGGACTTCGAAAGAGTTAGCATAGTTATCAGGACTCTGTCAATGGTCAGGAGAAGCTTCTAGATTGAGAATGACTGTGGTCAGATTTGATGTAGGATGAGATCAAGAGGAACATCAGTGATGGCTCTTCATCAAAGACTGATGATGAAGAGAACTGTGCCTTAGCTATTAAGGCAAGGAAGGGGAAAGGTAAAACTTCTCATTCCAAATCAGATTCTTATCATGGAGGTGAGAAGAAGGACATGGCGAAAGTTAAATGCTTTAATTGTAACAAGATGGGTCACTTTGCTAATTTTCCATTGAAAAAGTCTAAGGAGAAGTCCTAAGGAGGTGCGGCTGGTGAGGCTTTGGCCTCCCAATTCGAATTGGACTTTTCCCTCATTGCATGCATGGTATCTTCAATGATGGGAAGTTTCGGGTACTTGGACAATGGAGCTTCTTTCCACATGACTGGAGACAAAGAGTTATTCAGTGAACTGGAGGAGAAAGATCTCAAGATGCATATCGAGATGGGTGATAATGGGAAGTATAGTGTTACTAGTGTGGGAACTATTACTTTTCAGAGGGAGCATGCAACTCCACTCACCTTGAAGAATGTTATGCATGTACTCAGACTGATGAAGAACTTGGTATCCATTGTCATGCTTGAGGATAGAGGCTATAATGCAATCTTTTCGAAAGGAAAGGCATTCCTTTGACACATAGCCACTGGTCAAGTAAAGAAGATAGAGATTTGAGTTCAGAATCTCTATAAGATAGAGGTAAAGGATTGTGCTTCTTTGAGTTCAAAAGAGGAAAAGATGTTGAGCTAAGATGTCGACGAGTTGCGGCACAGGAAATTGGGCCACTTGCATCATGGGGCTTTGAAGATATTGCAACAAATCTATATCGTTCTTCCCAAAGTTACACTTGAGAAAGTTGGTACATGTAAGGGCTTTACTTTGGGAAAATACACCAAGTCTTCCTATGGAGATAGAGACAGTCGAGCATATTTTATTCTGGAGAGAGTCCATTCAGATGTGTGTGGACCATTCTCGACAATATCCACTGCCAAACATAGGTATTATGTTATATTTGTAGATGACTATTCTCGTAAATGCTAGATATTTTTCATGCAGAGAAAGGATCAAACATTCAAAAAAAAATTTGAATTCAAAGCATTGGTTGAGAAAGAGTCAGGCAATAAGGTTAAAGCTCTATAGAGTGAAAATGGTGGAGAATATGTCTCCAATGAGTTTTAGAACTTATGCGCAGCGGAAGGGATTAAATGAGAGTTGATGGCACCTCATAACCCTCAATAGAATGGGGTTGCCAAGAGGAATAACCGGAGCATAGTAGGGGCAGCAAAGGCTATATTGCATGTTCAGGGCCTACCACTACACTTCTAGGCTAAGGCATGCAACACAACAGTTTATGTTTAGAACTGTAGTCCACATCGAATACTTGAGAGTAAAACACTAGAGAAAGCTTATTCTAGTAAGAGGCCATATGTTGGTCACTTCAGAATTTTTGGGTCATCGGTTTATTTCCATGTGACCAAAGATGCATGGAAGAAGCTTGAGCCAACAAAAAATTTGGGGATCTTTTTGGGATACACTAATACTTCCCACAACTATCAGGTGTACATGCACACTAGTCGGATGACAGTGGTTCACAAGGATCTCAAGTTTGATGAGGAGAAGGCCATGCGAGTATCCATTGAGAGGGAACTTGAGCTACATGCGGAGGAGGAACTTTTAGTTCCTAAGGTTGAGGAGCCTCAGATTGATGTGTAGCAACCACATGCAGAGGTTTTGGGAGTGGGGACATCCACTCAGGCAGAGTCTTCCAGAGAGGGAAGAAATAACACTAGAGAATCTGACAGATTGTTGGATGATACACGAGAGAATGTGGGAGCACCCTCTTCTCAGTGCACATAGAGGAGGTCACTAGAGAGGTACACTGGATACATGGCACTTATGGGTGCATGTGTTATGACAGAGCCATCTTCCTTTTAGGAAGGAGTTCAACAGCTAGTTTGGGTTGATGTGATGGTGGAGGAGTATGACTCCATAATTTGAAACATTGTTTGGGATGTGGTCCTGAACCAGAGGTCAAGTAAGTTGTGAGCGCCCATTGGCTTTAAAAGGTAAAGAAAACTATAGATGGTAGTGTGGATAAGAATAAGGCCAGATTTGTGGCCCATGGCCTTTCAAAAGTATAGGAGATTGACTATGATTAGACCTTTTCTCCTGTTGCAAGGTACTCCTCAATCATATATGGCACTATCAGCACAGATGGGTTGGAAGATCCATCAAATGGATGTGAAGACTGCCTTCCTTAATGGCATGATTGAGGAAGAGGTGTACATAGAGCAGCCTGAAGATTTTGAAACCTTGGACCATGAGTCACATGTGCGTTGACTCATGAGAGCATTGTATGGGTTGAAGCAAGCACCCCATGCTTGGTACACCAAGATAGATAGCTACTTCACTGGGTTGGGCTTCTTGAAGAGTGAAGCAGATGTGAACCTATATCACAGAGTGGTGGAAGGTAGGCTTTTGATCATTGTACTTTATGTAGATGATCTCATATTGACAAGTGATGAGAAGCTCATTAAATCTTGCAAGGGAGACCTTGCAAGAGAGTTTGAGATGAAGGAAATGGGGCTCATGCATTACTTTCTTGGCATGGAGGTATGGCAGGGAGTTGGGGAGTTGTTTGTTTCTTAAGGCAAGTATGCCAATGAGATACTCAGGAGATTCCACATGGAGAGCAGTAGATCCATGGAGACTCCTCTAGTTAGTAACTGGAGGAAGGAGGATGCTACTTTAGGAGAAGTAGTGGAAGCTACTATTTACAGGCATCTTGTGGATTCACTCATGTACTTGGTGAACACAGAACCAGATATGTGTTATATAGTTAACTAGCCTAGTCAAGTGATGGTTAGGCCTACCAAGTTGTATTGGAAGGTAGAAAATCATGTATTGAGATACCTCAGAGGGACTAGTTAGTATTGGTTGTGGTACAGATGGACAAAGGGAGTGAAGCTTCAAGGTTTCATTGATGTAGATTGGGTGGGGAGTCCATTTGAAAGGAAGAGCACATCAGGAGGGATCTTTAGTATTGGGTCAGCTAAAGTTTCTTGGTACAACATGAAATATAGATTAATTGCACTCAGTTCAGCAGAGGCAAAGTACATGGCTACAAGTCAAGAAACATGTGAGTCTATCTGGATGAGGAAGATCATGGTTGGTTTATTTAGTCAGTAGATGGATCCGACAATGATTTATTGTGAAAATTAGAGTTGTATCAAACTCTTTGAAAATCTAGTTTTTCATGATTGGTCCAAGCATATAGATGTCCAGTATCATCATCTCAGAGATTGTGTATTGAGGCGGATCATGTTGTTAGATTACATTCCCATGGAGGAGCAAGATGTTGACATCTTGACAAAGGCATTGCCAAGATGTAAATTTGAGTTTCACAGAGACAAGATCGGGGTAGTGGATAATCCCTTTCTTATTGAGAGGGAGTGAATGGCAACAAGAAATTCCAGTTTAATTTGTCCATGAATTAAACTGTGAATTAAAATAGAATTCTTTTCTCATAGCAATTTGAAAATAATTAATTAAGTTTAATTAAATTAATTGATTTAGGAAATTTGAATTGGAAGTCTTTTAGAAGACATGTATATGTTCTCCCTAACTTATAGGAGTTAAGGATGAGATATGAATGAGTTGTAATTAGTTAACTCAGTTTATTGAGTTAAGTCCAGTTAAATTAGTTCCAATTAGTTTCAAGAACTAATAGTGAGTAAACAGTTAGTTGGGACACTAGTGACCTAATTAGTGCTATTCTAGTTAACTAAAGATTCCACCATTAGAAACTCATGCATGTTAATTATGAGAAAGACCTAGTTGAGACTAGAGTGCAAGGAAAATGTACTATTTGTTTTAGATTTTTTTGAGTTGCATTGGTAGTGCATGCATTCATGAACTAATCCTTGAGGGATTTCGCTATGTTTAGAGGCTTTATTTCCCTTTAAATACAAGATATCCTTCATAGCAACTACACAATGGAATAGAGACTTGGAGATCTTTTGAATTAGCTAATATTTGTCCTTGAGCTTGCTTATGAGTTGGAGAATGAATTTGTTGAGTGTTGGGATTTTTCTAGAAGAGAATAAGCGTTGTAATTTCATCTTGATTTTCTGGATTAATACAAAATAGATAGTGGGGTTTTGAGATGTGGCTTTCCCTGGATATTTATTCTGTTATGTGCCTTTGATTCTCTTCCTCTATTGATTATTTTTTTCTCGATGTTTATGGGATTTCGTTGTAAAGATTAGAAGTAGATTCTTGTCTCTTGTTTTAGTAGATTACGTGAGGTTGTGAATCTACAGGTTTTTCTACATCAATAGTGCCCCACATTCACCCCTAGCTTGTCACTCATGGCTAATGTGAGACTATTTCAGACATTGATTTGGATAATATCATTTTATTTTCTCTCGTGTATATTATTCTATGTTGAGACAATTGAGTTTGTTTAGCAAACAAAATATTTGCATTGAGGGTTTTCTCCTTGTGCATTAAGGCTAGAGAGGGCGTGTCTTTATGAGTGATATATTAATTTATAGCTCCTTATATGAGAGAGCACCATAAGCTCCATATCAACATGAAGTGTAGATATTATGAGCAATTATGAAAGAGACTTTGCAAATTATCCAATTGTTATACATTTTGTATACATGGTAACAATGACATTACCAACAAACACATACCCTCATAACCAATACCTAGTTCTATAAAAATCAAATGTTTGCAATATGCTTGATTAGAGGTGAAATATTCTCCTAGGAGGTCAATGTGTTGGTTTGAGGTGTTGCTTTCGGCCTTGGATTCTTTGTGGTTAAGGGATTAAGATTTAGGGGATTTAGGTGTTAAGGGTTAAGGGGTTAGTATTTAAGGTGTTTAGGGGTGAAGGGTTAGGGGTTAAGGGTCACAGGTTAAGAGGATAAGGAGTTAGGGCTTAGAAGGTTGATGGATTATAGGTTAGGGGTTAGTGTATTAAGTTTTAATGGGTCAAGGGGTTAATGAGTTATGATTTTTGAGTGTAGGGGTTAAGCGATTATGAATTAGGGCTGAAGGGGATAGGAAATTTAGTGGTCATGGGTTAAGGTCTTATGGTTTGTGATAATTGGGTAACTAATCCAATTATCACCACTATTGGAGGTTCCCCTATCAATTTCTGTCACTGTCTTCCCTCTAGGTCCCCTAGCCCCTATGAAGTTAGGTTCTAAGCCCCCTTCTCATTCTCTAATGCTAATATTATAGATCATAGTAAAGAATTCTTATACCTCCAACTTCTACCCATTAATTCTACCCTTGTGTCCCATTGCCCCATTCAATACACTAGAAGGTACCCCCTCCCCCCAACCTTTTTGGTCATACCATTCCACTTTTCCTAATGTTATGAACCCCGAAATTTGGTCCTAATGTTCCTACAACTACACCCTTGAGCATCCTTAGCTAAGGAACTAAACACACAAGGGGTTATGGGGTCTGATAAGGGAGCCCCTAATCCCCTTATCACAACTATAAATAAGCTCATTAACACCATCAATATCTAGTGGAGGTGTTGTAATGAAATAAATAATGAATATATAAGTTGTGGCCAATAGGACAAGGATCATCAAGATATTGAACCATCCAATATAAAGATGGTTTTCAGTGCTAGTGATCCAGTCACATAAAATACCCCATTAATTTTTCTTTTAGATAGCCCAAGGATTCAATAAGTAATCAAAAGTGAGAGGATTCATTGCTAAGGTAACAGTGGCAACAACCCTAAGTTGACCCAAAGTGACAACTTGTGAGCCTTGCACAACTAGGGTACTAGTTTGAGCATCAACATGAGAGAAAATTTCACAAGTGGAAACATATCACATTTTGGGCAATTGGCCACACATATTTATGCATTTTTTTCCACTAAGGGTACGTTCACATTTCCCAAGGCACAAATGATATGTTTGGAGGAATTTTGGATAACTTGTCACATTCCACTAGCTTCGTGCATGAAGAGGAGCTCCCATCCTTTAAGAATATTTTGGAGTATTCCATGGCATAGTTAAGGGTCGCATGTATAAAAGAAGAATTCCATAGTCAAGAATAAGAAAATTGGCATTTGTAACATGTGGCGTAAAGGAGGACATAGGTGAAGAGTACTCGATTTAGAAACATCTAAGTTCTTGTTTATTCCCTGTTTCCAAAGAAGAGGAGATATTTTGTGACAAAAGGCCCAAATTGCCAATAAAGGAAGACTAGGGTAAGGTTTTACTTTTTCTTTCACATGTTGAGAGACATTCATCTATTTTAAAGTCTGTCTTGTTTTTGAGTTCACATATTTGGAAGCATAATTGCACAAATGGAAACATCTCACATTTGGGGCACTTTGCTACAAAGTTTTATGCACGTTTTCTATTGATGCTATCTTTCACATTCCCCAAGGCACAAATAAAAATTTTGGAGGTATCTTGGATGACATGTCACATTCCACTAGCTTCACGCATGAAGGGAAGTTCCTATCATTTAATAATATTTTGGAGGGTTTTCAAGGCATAATCAAGGGTCACATTTACAAAAGACGAAAACCCAAGTAAAGAATATATCAATTTCCAATCACATCACATGTGACACAAAGGAGAGGAACATAATTGAAGAGTGCTCCATTTTGAAATATCTAGAACAACTTGTTTATGTCCTATTTCTAAAGAAGAGAAGTTATCTTGAGACAAAGGGCCCAATTGTTGACAAAAGAGGACCATGTATTAGATCAAATCGAATTTGGTTTCTCCTCATTGGCTGGACCATTATATGACCCAAACCATTAATTGTTAGGTGGAAACTATAATACAAGGCTATTTGTTGGAGTTTGTTGTAAAACATTGTCAATCGTTTTCAAAGGAAGAAACAAAGTTCAATAATGGATCTTATGCCAAATTAGTATGAAAAATCCATATTTGAACAAAATTTTATTAGTAGAAGGGATATTTATATTTACCCTTGTTCAGATGGTCGTGCATGCCCACTATGATAGGGATGGCTAGCTAGAATAATAATGGTCAGTTTTGGTGGTTAAGATCTCTATGGTAATGGAAGCATTAGAGAACAGGGCAGGGAATGAGTGATTTTGTGAAAGGAATCCATTTCAAATTTATGCTATTAGAAATAAATAAACATGGTAAGGAAGAGGAACAAACAATTACAAAATAATATTGATCATGAAAGGAAACATTTAGGAGAGAATAAAAGATTTACAAAATATTGAATGATAGGGAGACTTGGGCAACACATGGTTAAAGGATAGATATTGGTGTTAAAAGGTAGCACAATAAGAGGGAGTAGTGAGAAAGGAGTGTCATAATATTCAATGAATTAGATTTCCCACCAATATTTTTAGGAGTTTCCCGCTTTTTTATCATCAATTTGTTTAAATTGAGAATACAATTCCTTTCTCTTCAATGAAATTAGGATTTATATATCCCGCCACTTTTATTAAAATTTAGATTTCCAACCAATATTTTTATGAGTTTCATGCCATATTTTTAGCATTATTTTGTTTATGTTGAGAATGGAAATCATCCCTATTCACATTGAAGATTGTTTGTTGTCTCTTTTAGATAGAGGAAGCATTTCCACCAATCAGAAAGTGTTGGACTATTTCTTAGATAGAGGAAGTAAGCTTACCATCAGTCAGAAAACCATGATTAGAATGAGAGGAAATGAAAAGAGGTATATTTATATTTTACAAACATGAAATATTTGATGTTGATTTTTGTGATTTTAGATGGATTTCATTTTTAAATTTAATAAATTCGTAAAAAAATCAATATTTGACTAACTAGGAAAAAAACATGAATTAATTAAAGAATTCATGAATTGGAAATGTGGGTCTTTAGAAATGTCACGTTCACTTATCTTATTTTCTTGTAAAGGTGTGGTTCTTAAGCAATTCCATGTTCATTTATCTACTTTAAAAGAGGTGTGCATGAAAATTAGTTTAATTACCCAAGTGAAATGATGACACAAAACAAACAATAAAATTCACTTTAACAATCAAAATAAACCTAATTGCGCTGAGAGACGCATTTACAACGCAAGTGGGGAACATCCATCAACCTTTCGTGTTTGTCTATGTGCAATGCTAGTTACACTAAAAGTTGCATCCATCAACAATTCTCATTTATACAAGCCTGAAAAGAATATCCATGGCCTAGTTAGTGGGATCCATCAACATTTCATCTTTATGTGTATGACTCTCTAGTTGATGCACTATTTATATATGTTAATTTTTATTTTTATTTTTTTCAAATGTGCATTCTATTGTCAATGGGAGCTTGTTTGGTTGGTAATGTAGGGATATTGATTTTCCCTCCACCCAGGTTTGAGTCCCTCTTGTGACATGTTTTGCACTCAGGTCTGAGTCCCTATTATGACATGTTAATCCTTTTTATGTTGATGTACCTTACAATGAAGAGGGTTGTTTGTCGTTATTGTGGTGAGGTGCTAGTGGAAAATTTTGGTAGCATAGATACTGTTGGACCTTGAAATTGTCATTCACTTCCATTGCATTTTCATTTTCATTTATATTTCCATATTCTTACTTTCACTCCACCTGTATTTCATTACATTTACCTTACCATTATCATTATTGGGTCACATTTATGTTTTTCCAAACTTGATTAATTCTTAGCATTTTTAAGTGAATTTATGATTAAAAATTAGAAAATAATGTGCATATGCTTATACTTAACAAGCAGGATGAGATTGTTGACATGTGTAGGTCAAAAGGAAGCTTCTAAAAGACCCTTCTGTGGCCTCCCAAAACCAAATTCGAATTTGAGTGGAGAAGATCTAGGATCATGGGGATATGTGTCTCATTTCCTATTTTTTTTTAAACTCTAAGAAGACATGTGTCTTATAATTTCCTATTTTGATTGTAACTCTAGAGATATGGGGAGAGCTTTATGGACTCTCATTAATGAGATAGCTTTTCATCTTTTTGTATAAATAGGGGAAGTTTTCTCCTATCATTTTCATGTGTAAAATTGGAGTTATACTCAAGCTTTGAATACAGAATTAGATTGTGGCACCTTACTCATGAATGTTCCTTCATTTTGACTTTGTTTTTCTTACATATGGAGCATCTCGATTTACTATCTCTCACACTTTTAGATCAACTACCTAAAATGTGTGAGATTTAATTGCTTTTATAAATTAAAGTTCATTTGCTTTCTTAGTATTAGTTTTAGAGTCACTGTGTAATCTTTGCTTTTCTAAAAACATTTCAATAGGAAAGATTTATGTATTTTCCAATTGGATTAAGTTTTAGGCAAGAGCTCATAGTTATTTACTTTCCTTTCATGTCATGTTATTTACTTTCTTCGACCAAACTATCAATTCATTGTATAATTGAATAAAAGACTAGGCCAAGAAGGTGACTTCAAATTGGGTGATTGAATGTTCAATCTATGCAATCATTAAGCTTTACTTTTCATATTTTATATTGGCTTTTAATATCCTCATTTAATTGCATTAACTAATATTCCTAAGGATCATTCTAATAATTTGATTTAATCATATTTCAAGATTGAATAGTTGAATATTTAATACATGCAATTACTGAGTTATTTTATGCTCACTTTACTTGATTTTCTAGGACATTAGAACTGAATTATAAATAGTTGCTTACACATCATCTCAAGAAGGTAACACTTCATAATTGAATGCTGGAGTAACTAAATATACATTAGTTGTTTTTTATTTCACAGGTTAGTTGAATTTCATTTTCATTATTTGATTTAATGCATTAGATGCATTGGTTTTCGTTATTTTGTAGTTAGATTGATCTAAATTGAAAGATAATTTCTAGCACATACAATGCATGCCTGCTTCACAAGTTTTCGAAACCCCCGGGTTGACAAATTAAATGACAGTCAATCACTTTAATTTCTAAAAAACGTAGTAGCATAAACACACAATTTTAAAATGCAAATTTTGAGCAAACCAGACAAATTAGACAAAACTGAGACATGGGTTTTCTCTGAAATGGGGGCAATTAGGTAACTTGTGAGCAATTTTCTAGATTTTGCAACCATTTAGGAGAAATCATAAATTTATTTTTTCAAAAAACGTAATTGCTAGAAAGCGTAACTATCTTGACACCTGATTTTAAAACGAATTTTCTGAGCAAACCAAAGTGGATCTGAAAAAACTGGGGCATGGGTTTTTCTGGAATGGGATGAATTTAAAAACTCAAAAAACCGTTTCCTTTGATTCCTAACCGTTCGGGAGAAAATAATAGTTCTTTAGGACCTTGTTATTTATGCACGAGGTTTTGCTGGCAATAACGCATTTAATTCACTAAGACTTCTAATCAAATAATGACTCTTGATCCTCCTCAAAATTTCAATAGATTTACCCTCCTCACATCCTTGAACACTTGGAAGAAGTTTCTAACTTAATGCTGCACCCATGAATATACTCGTTCCATCATGTGCAAGTGTAGTGAGGGAGTAATTCTATTTTGAATGCCATGAAGCATGAATACACAATCAATGAATTTAGATTTTTGGTTGATACATTATTACGACTTGTGCCAGACATGCAGATAGCAATTGATGTGATATGTGGATTTCCAGGAAAAACAAAGGAAGATAATTTTGAAACCACTATTAATCTGATCAAAGAATACAAGTTTTTGCATGTTCACATTTCACAGTTTTATCCAAGGCTAGGAACGTCAGTTGCTAGAATGAGAAAGGTCCCTACATCTGAAGTAATGAAACGAACAACAATAATTTTCAAAAATTGAATGAAAGAAAACATTTTATTTGTGAAAAAAAATAAAATAAAAATATAATATAAAAAAAATAAAAATGTGATGATTAATATACATATGCAATCAATTTATTGAAGCAATTTATAAAGCGAAAAATACTTGCAAAATTTGATTGAAATAAAAAAAAAAAATCGTACAGGTACTTTTTCATATTTTTGTCGCTTCAAGTATTTTTGACATCATGTTATTTTTGTAGCACAAATGGCGATTCAATAATGGCTTGCAAAACAATTGGAAAATTATCTAGATGATTTATGAACATTTGGCATTAATATTGTTGTTGTGTATTTTTCTATGAAGTTTTAACTTGCAGAGCACAACAAATCTTTGTGATGCCAATTGTTTTACCAAGCACAGTGCATGAAGTCATCTGACAACAAGGAGTGAATTTATTTTTCATGGTTATTTCTTAAAAATGGATTGTTATTGATTTGATGAATTGGACTGAATATACCACTTTTTGATTTTCCTTAGTCTATTTCATTTGACATTTTGTGTAAGAATTAGAAACGAATTGATCATTTATTTTTGAACACACTTATGTTCTTTATGTCAAGTTTTTTTTGCAAGTTTGGAATGATTGAATGATCATTGAAGAAAACTAATTGTGCGCACAATTGGTCTTCAAAGGATCGATTCCATGAGAATCATAGGAACAAGTCCATGTCCATAACTATCAAAACCATTACCTTTCCTCCCTTTTTAATTATAAATCCAACCAAGCAATTCAAAGCACGCCACAATTATTTTTCCCAGCAAGAGTCAGTTGTTCATTTTCCTTTATTTACATACACTTTTCACGTGACCCACAAATAAAAGAAAGAATCTCACTTACATACTTATTGCCCATTGTCATTATTATTTTCGATTGTCATCTTCCATTTTCATTTTTCCTTTCCTATCCTTTTTCATTTCGCAAATAAACCCTACTTCAATGCAAATTATTGATTCCATAGTCCTTTGAGTCTAAAATCCTTGCAAAAACACCTTGAGGCTTGCATGCCTTAATGGCAAGTCTTCATGCCGACGAATAATGGGAATACATCAATGTCCCTTGTTCATCAGATCTTCTAGGTACTCGACAACAACAAAATTATTCGTACTTAGCAAGATGTGTTTGGGCATTTAGACTCTCATTGTCATCAATGGTGAGAGTTATCGTGTTGACTAGTGGCATCCATTAATGGCCACTAAGTCAACAATTTCCTGCTATGTTCAACATTAGAACATTTATTCACATATCATGAATTGTGCCAATGAGTTTTGAAGACATGAAGATTATCATTTTCAGCATTTTGGAGCAAATTTAGAAGATATGCAGCTACAGAACTAGATGGCAGCTGTGGAATCAAACAGCAGCTGCCAAACCATATAGCAGCTGCAGAATCAGACAGTAGTTGCAGAATCAGACGACAACTACAGAGTTAGATGACAACTCTAGAATCAAATAACAGCTGCGAAATCAAATGGCAGCAGCAGAATCAACACTATTCTATAGTAGATTCAACAAGTTTTAATAAAAGAAAATAAAAATTCATCTTGACTCTTTTCTCCATGACTTGTCCAGCCACTTGAAGAAGATTATGATCAGAATTTTGCAGCCACCACACATGCAGCTCATCCACTTCCAAAGGTTAGGTTATGATGGGGCCAGCCCACATGGTCCCGCCTTGCCTCAGCTTATGTGGACTTATGCTATTGAATTGGTTGGGATATGTGGTAATTGAAAATTGATTAAGGTTTAATTGACAATCAACTCGGTTGTACTTTGTGGTAATCCTCCATTGGACACCTATTCTCCTCGAACTTGGCAAACCCTATCTCGCTTTTTGTTACCGGGTTTGCGCCTTTGCGGTCATTCTTGCCTTTGATGATTGGTTTCGGTGGTCTCTATGTTGTTTTGGCTCCGCCTCTGGTTATTTGTCTGTGATGAAACCCTTTGGGTTTCCGCTAGTTCTATGGTGATATGATGTTGGCTCAACTATACCTTGTCGTTACTGTGTGGGTTTGTCTTTCCGGCTCCAGGTTTTGCTGGTAAGTTGCTATGGTTCCATTGCATGTTCATTTCGTTTTCATGGCTGTAAGAACTATCTGTTGTTTGATTTCATGGATACTGTCTGGTCTGGCATTCTTGACAAATCTGTGGTTAATGACTGTTGTGTAATAATGCTCGGTCCGCTCAGTTCAACAGTTGCACAGGTCGATGGAATTTCAGTTTAGTTCTTCTCCGACGCTCGACTCTTTGGACAAGGAATGTCACAGTTCTATGCTAGAATTTCTTTTCCTCTGTTTGCACTGAGACTAATGTTCTGCAGTCCCTCTGTGGACAGGGGTCTTTGTTTCGGGGTTCTGTTGGCCTACTATTCCGGCACACTGTTAGGTATGATTACTCTCCTATCTCCATACTCAGGGTTTTCATTTACAGGCGTTATGGCTTCAATATCAAAATGCAAGGGTTTTGTTGGAAAGAAACCCTCACCTTCCGCCTTCTATGTCTTTTATAGGTCTGGCCGGCTCCCGTATCTTAGCAATGGCTTCTTTCGACTCCTTCCGAGTAGTCATGTTCTTGTTTTACTTTCCTGTAATGATTCTTGGTCCTGGTCACGGTTATAGTCGCTTGTTGTGTGAAATGTCTGTTTATTTGTTGAGTCTGGACTTTCTAGGTTTGTCAAACCCTTGGCTGTAACATAGGAGGGTTTGTTGGTCGGTTGCAACGCTATTCGGTTACACCTCGATGCACAATTCCATGTAATTTTTTATCCAAAAAAATACATTGTAATATTGAGTGGTAGATAAACTCATTCGCTGCCAGTTCTGGTTGCTTACTCGGTTAGTGTGGTTGTCTGGTTTGACCCTCTGTGGGTGCTGGTTCTTTCCGCCTCTTGTTCGCTTTCTTCTCTCCCAGTTCGTAGCTCTTTGAATACTGTAAAACATTGTTGATATATTTAAATAAAAAAGAAATAGTTACACAGCACTGTACATACAGGCTTTTGTTACTGAGGACATATATATGAACAATTTGTTTGCTGTGCACTGAAATAAGATGAAGGAAAATGTATATTTATTATTCTCTTGTATATGCTTCGTTGCTGAACCTCTCTGAGTTTTCTTGCTTGCCTTTTTATACAATGTTTTTCAGGCAGTTTGATAACTGTTGGTAGTTATTCAATTACAGTTTTTCCAGTTACTATAGGCATGATTTTCTTTAACTATCAACTAGTTTACTTTGTCTGCCTTTTTACCATAGGGATTCATTGTTAATCACCTACTGGCCCTAACCTACTATTATCATTTCTAACTAGAACCTATTACAATATTTCAAACATAATGAATAGAAATTAAAATAACAGTAGTTAATAATGTAGCTGACCATGAAAGAAAAAAAACAAAAACATAGGAACTTGATAGACTTGTTGTCCGTTCAGTGAACTGTTTCTCATTCCCAATCTTTTTTAGAAACTTTGTTCGCCCTCTCTCGGTCTTCACCCTGTCGACCAGATGCTCCTGCATCAGGCTGCCAGGGTAAAAGAGAACTCATGGCTCCGTCCCATGAGCTCCTCCACCGAGTAGCCAACCTTCTGAATCTGTGCCTCGTCGAGCCAGGCGTTGTCCTCCATTGGACGGTCCTTCCACTTGACGAGGTAATGCAGATACTCCTTCCTGCGCGTCTTCTTGGCCACCTGGGTGCTGAGGATTCCTTCAATTTCATGGGTCTAGACCGAAGGCAACTGTTTCTTCCAAAGACTGCTCTCTAATTGGGTGTCCCGTTCTGGCTGTACCATCCTATTATCTTCCGCCTGGGCATGATATGGGAATAGGTCTGCCATGTTGAATATAGGTGATATACCTATATCAGGTGGCAACTGAATTTCATATGCATTAGCTGAAATTTTCCGCAGAATTTTGCATGGACCGATTTTCTTGAATTTCAACTTGTTATACGTACCCTTAGGAAACTGTTCCGAGCGCAGATGCGCAAAGACTTCGTCTCCAACATCAAAATGTACCTCTCGCCACTTTATGTCTTCATGCTGTTTGTATTTCTGCATGCTGTCCTGCAATCTTAATTTGACCTTTTCATGAAGTTCGCTCATTGCTTCAGCAAAATCTTCCCCATCTGCACTTCTCCGTTCTAGCTGTCCCAAATCTCATAGTTCATGTACCCCTCGAGGATGCATACCATACAAAATCTGAAATGGGCTAAGTCCGGTGCTCCGATTGGGTGAATCGTTATAAGCGAATTCTACCTGGGCAAGAGCTCGATCCCATAATCGTGAGTTTTCTCCTGTCAAACTTTGTAATAAGTTGCCCAAACTCCTGTTCACCACCTCTGTCTATCCATCAGTCTGCAGGTGATACGCAGAACTGAAATTTAACTGCGTACCAACTTTTTCCACAGGGTGCGCCAAAAATGTCCTGTGAAATTCACATCCCTGTCTGAAACAATAGTTCTAGGTAAGCCATGTAATCAAACAACTTCTGTAAAGAAGAGGTGTGCCACGTTTGTGGTGTCGCTAGTCTTCCGGCAAGGAATGAAATGAGCCATTTTCGAGAACCTATCCACCATCACCATCACTGAATCATATCCCCACTGCGTTCTAGGCAATCCTAGGACAAAATCAATGCTGACCGAATCCCACGGCCTGCTCGGAACAGGTAAGGGTGTGTACAGTCCAGTGTTCTGGCTATGTCCCTTCGCCAGTTGGCATATTTTACACCTGGTTACATACCTCTGCACGTTCCGGCTCATTTTTGGCCAATAATAAAAATGCCCGAGCTGCTCCAATGTTTTATCGATGCCAAAATGTCTCGCTAGTCCGCCACTGTGTTTCTCTCTTACTAAGTTTTCCCTCATCGAACAGTCTGGAACACATAGCTATCCTCCTTGAAACAATAATCCTTCCTGTAAATTGAAATCTAGCCATGGGCTTGTATTCCTTAATACAGGATTTTGGCATGCTTCAAAAGCTTCCTTGAAATCCACATCCATCTGGTACAAATCCTTCAAGTACTCAAATCCCATCACCTGTATGCCACTTTCTTGTAAGAGCAAGCTCTTCTGCTTAAAGCATCCGCCACTTTGTTGGCTTGCCCACTTATGTGCTTTAACACAAAAGTAAAACTCTGCAAGTATTCCACCCACTTGGCATGTTTATGGTTCAATTTGTGCTGCTGCGTTACATATTGTAATGTTGAATTATCAGAGAACAAGACGAACTCATTGCCTAGTAAGTAGTGCCTCCAATGTTGGCTCAGCTATACCTTGTCGTTACTGTGTGGGTTTGTCTTTTCGGCTCCGGGTTTTGTTGGTAAGTTGCTATGGTTCCATCGCATGTTCATTTCATTTTCATGGCTGTAAGAACTATCCGTTTTGATTTCGTGGATACTGTCTGGTCTGGCCTTCTTGACAAATCTGTGGTTAATGACTATGGTGTAATAATGCTCGGTCTGCTCAGTTCGATAGTTGCACAGGTTGATGGAATTTCAGTTTAGTTCTTCTCTGGCGCTCGACTCTTTGGACAAGGTATGTCACAGTTCTATGCTAGAATTTCTTTTCCTCTGTTTGCACCGAGACTAACATTCTGCAGTCCCTCTGTGGACAGGGGTCTCTGTTTCGGGGTTCTGTTGGCCTACTGTTTCGGCACACTGTCAGGTATGATTACTCTCTTATCTCCATACTCAGGGTTTTCATTTACAGGCGTTATGGCTTCAATATCAAAATGCAAGGGTTTTGTTGGAAAGAAACCCTGACCTTCCGCCTTCTATGTCTTTTACAGGTGTGGCTGGCTCCCGTATCTTAGCAATGGCTTCTGTCGACTCCTTCTGGGTAGTCATGTTCTTGTTTTGCTTTCCTGTAATGATTCTTGGTCCTGGTCACGGTTATAGTCGCTTGTTGTGTGAAATGTCTATTTATTTGTTGAGTCTGGACTTTCTGGGTTTGTCAAACCCTTGGCCGTAACATAGGAGGGTTTGTTGGTCGGTTGCAACGCTGTTCGGTTACACCTTGATGCATAATTCTATGTAATTTTTTATGCAGAAAAATACATTGTAATATTAAGTGGTAGATAAACTCATTCGCTGCCAGTTCTGGTTGCTTACCCGGTTAGTGTGGTTGTCTGGTTTGACCCTTTGTGGGTGCTGGTTCTTTCCGCCTCTTGTTCGCTTTCTTTTCTGCCAGTTCGTAGCTCTTTGAATACTGTAAAACACTGTTGATATATTTAAATAAAAATGAAATAGTTACACAGCACTGTACATACAGGCTTTTGTTACTGAGGACATATATATGAACAATTTGTTTGCTGTGCACTGAAATAAGATGAAGGAAAATCTATATTTATTATTCTCTTGTATATGATCCGTTGCTGAACCTCTCTGGGTTTTCTTGCTTGCCTTTTTATACAATGTTTTTCAGGCAGTTTGATAACTGCTGGTAGTTATTCAATTACAGTTTTTGCAATTACTATAGGCATGATTTTCTTTGACTATCAACTAGTTTACTTTGTTTGCCTTTTTACCATAGGGATTCATTGTTAATCACCTACTGACCCTAACCTACTATTATCGTTTCTAACTAGAACCTATTACAATATTTCAAACATAATGAACAGAAATTAAAATAACAACAGTTAATAATGTAGCTGACCATGAAAGAAAAAAAACAAAAACATAGGAACTTGACAGACTTGTTGTCCGTTCAGTGAACTGTTTCTCATTCCCAATCTTTTTCAGAAACTTTGTTCGCCCTCTCTCGGTCTTCACCCTGTCGACCAGATGCTCCTGCATCAGGTTAAGGTATGTCATTTTCTAACTTTTTACCATAAAATTCCTTGAAAAGTTATAATGATAATTTTTGGAAAAAAACATTTCTCTTCCTCATCTCATAAAATTGCCAATTTCACCAGTTTGGGGGGGGATACATTCATATTCATATTTTTCCATATTCATATCACATTCAACAACCCACATACTTTCAAAAGATATGAACTATTACGTTATTGTTATGAGCATACAAAGGCTTGTCAAAAGTACTAAAAAGATAATTGGATAGAAATACAATCATGGTTGTCACACAATAACCAATTATGATGCAAACCAATAAATATATACTTTGCAACAATAATCAAATTATAGTTATGCAAAGTTCAAATATAAAAAATGAATGCAACAACAAAATATGGTTGTAACACAAGAACCAACCATGTTGCAATTCAACTAAAAGATTTTACAGAAGTATGAAGTTATCAAATGATATCATGCAAAGTTAAGCCAAATCTCAAGGATAAAAAAGAATTAATGTAATAGATTGCATGAGGACATGCAATAGCTTCAGTTGGGGGGCATGTTGGGCCTTGAAATTGTCATTCCCTTCCATTACATTTTCATTTATATTTCCATATTGTCACCTTCACTCCACCTCTATTTCATTACATTTACCTCCATTTCATTACATTTATCTTACCATTATCATTATTGGGTCACATTTATGTTTTTCCAAACTTTATTAATTCTTAGCATTTTTAAGTGAATTTATGGTTAAAAAATAGAAAATAATGTGCATATGCTTATACCTAACAAGAGGGATGAAATTGTTTACATGTTTAGGTCAAAAGAAAGCTTCTAAAAAACCCTTATGTGGCCTCCCAAAAGCAAATTCGAATTTGAGTGGAAAAGATCATGGGATCATGAGGATATGTGTCTTATCATTTCCTATTTGTATTGAAACTCTAAGAGGATATGTGTCTTATCATTTCCTATTTTGATTGTAACTCTATAGATGTAGGGAGAGATTCATGGACTCTCATTAATGAGATAGCTTCTCATATTTTTTAATAAATAGGGGAAGTTTTCTCCTACCATTTTAGATGTGAAAAGTTGGGAAAATGCTCTTGTTTTGAATATAGAATTTGGATTTGGCACCATGCTCATGAGTTATGTTCACTATGATTTGGTTATGCTTGCGTTTAGAGCTTCTCAACTTTCCATCCCTCATGCTTTTGGATTGGACATCTATAATGTGTGAGATTTATTGTTTTTCATAGATTAAGATTTATTGCTTTCATAGATTAAGAATTATTTATTTCATATACTTTCCTGTGTGAGAGGTTAAGAGTGATTGTTTTTATTTGCTTTCATATCTAGAGGTTAAGAATTATTGTTTTTTATTTCATTTCATATAATGTGGTTTTGATTATTCATTTCATAGGATCCTGATTTGATAATGCACACATGATCCTTTAGAGTAGATTTCATTTCATGCAATTTCATTTTTGAAAGAGTGGTGTGCTTTTCAATTCCTGTAAGTGTGGTAGATTAAGATTTCAATTCCTACAAGTGTGATAGATTAAGATTTCAATTCCAAACACTGTACTATAATTTCCTTTAAATTGATTGTTGAATTAGAATAGGTGAATTTGGTTTATCGTTATTTGGTTTAGTAGTTAGATTGATCTAAATTGGAAGTTAATTTCTAGCATATATAGTGCACGCATGCTTCGCAAGTCTTACGAAACCCCTGGGTTGACGATTAAATGATAGGTAATTAATTTGCCTCAACATTTTGGCGTCGTTGCTGAGGAAGCGTGCATAGGAACTAGCTTTCAATTTAGAGTGTATTTTATTTGTTTTTGTTTTTACTAACCATTTATGGACAAAGGGTCTAGACTGCAACCCAAAAACTACATTGAAGAATGGTATCAAAAAGTGGTTACGCTACAATATTCATCAATTCTTCAAGAGATCCTTGCAGAAAATCGAAAAGTCAAGCCGCTTTCGCATATCCTTACAAACAAGCAGGAACTTTTTTCAAGTTTGTATATGAGCACTTCAAAAATTTTAATCCGTAAATGGCTTCATTAGAAGCATGAATATACTTCAAAAAAAAAAAATGATAGGTGGGAAAAATAAAAGGAAAAGGATTGATAAAATCTTGACTATGCTAAAAAAAAAAAAAAAAAAAAAAAAATCAAGTATGCTCTCCTCTTGAACTTCGTGTGACCTGGAGGATCAAAAAAAAAGAAGAAGAAGAGATAAAAAAATTAAAAAAATTGTTTTGTTAATATATCATAAAAATTATTTAGCTACAGAATGCAATTCTGCAGCTAATTTCTATTTTCATGATTTGATTTAATTTAATTTGATTTAAAAAAAAAAAAAACAAACAAACAACAAACAAAAAAACAAAAACAAAAACAAAACAATTAAAAATAAAACAGAAAATATAAAAAAAACACATAAACAGCGTTTAAAAAACAAAATCAATGAATAATACATAATCCATAAAGGCCCGAGAGAACATAAATAATACATAACCAATGAATAATAGATAACCTATGTTTTAAAAAAAATGCACTATATATGCGAAAAAACCAAGGGTTCAAACGTTAAACGACTACGTCACAACGAGGAGGTGAACGCAAATTTGTAGGCCCGCGCTAATGCCATTGAGGGGGCCTTAGCATTGTTCCAACTTGAAAATGAATCGACGAGCTACAAGTTCGATGCAATTATTGTTACCACTAGATTTCCACCGCCTGCAAAAAAAAAACCTGCAATGTAAACAATTTGAGGTGCAAGCTTCAGCAAAATTATTAAATTGTTGTTTTAAATATCCAAGGTACAAATTTGGCTTAAAAACAACCACTGCAGCAATTGTTTAGCAACCCGTTGTGTTGGGCGTCATTATCGTTTCGTTGAGATTGTGGGGGTGGAAATCATGGTTTGATCCCAATGCATGCTTCAACGTTTTTCGCAAAATCCGATATTTGTCATTAAAAAAAAAAAAAAAAAAATGTTTAAAATTTAATGTCACATGTTAAATGAATGTTTTAATGGTAAGGTGTCTCATTTGCGATGAAGATGTTATGAATTCAAATAATGTGGGTTTTAAAAAAAAAAAAAAAAAAAAAAAAAAAAAAAAAAAAAAAAAAAAAAACACATCATTTTAAAGCTACCACATGGCAACTATTGAGCGGTTCACATGGTAGTGTATCATTATACCATGTGCTTGCCAGATTCACTAGTCATCACCATTGCCAGAAATGAGTTTTATTGTCGAATCACCATTGCCAGAAATCACACCAATTTAGACACACGATTTTAAAATACATTTTCTGATCAAACCGAGGCAAATTTGAAAAATCCAAGACATGGATTTTTCAGGAACAAGGTGAATTAGGTAACCCAAAAATGGTTTTCCGAATTTCACAACCGTTTGAGTGAATTTTATGGTTCTTCTGAGCCTTATTTTCCAAATTGCAAGAAAAAAACGGATTTTCGGATTTAATGCACAGTTGTTGCCATGATCCAATTTCTCTGATCTTCAAGAGAAATATCTGCCCAAATCTGATTTCCTTGGCTAAATTCTAGCTTGATATAGTTGGAGAAAATTCTTTGAGTTTGGGTGCCCCACTCGCTTGTGCCAAGTCATCCATTGTGTGTTGGCCTTGTTAATTTCCTCCATTGAAGGAGCCACCGTGAGAGAGAAACTGGTGATGGTGTAGATAAGAATGTCGACGGAAATTCATAGCCGATGAAAATCCTATCTGGCAATGGACGTGTTGATAATGCTAAGAGGAGCGGAATCCCTTAACGTCCAAGAGTCCATTACATTGCATGCGCCACGTCTAGACATTGATTGTTTGTGGTTATTACAGACAAACAATCCCGGCACAAAATAAAATCGGATAGGATTTTGAGTTGTTTTTTTATATAGATAGTTGTAGTGACTCATAAATGAGATTTAGTTTCTTCAGTATTATTGTTGATTTCACTCGTCAGTTTACTGGACCCCTGCACTTGTTTTGGCAAGTTGCAGCAATATCTTTTGTTGCAAACTTTCATTACTAATGCTGATATTCTCATCTAATGGCTATATCTTGCTAATGGCTTTTGGATATTTTCAATAATAATAATAAATTATAATAAAAAAATTGTGATGATTAATACATATGCAATCAATTTATTGAAGCAATTTATAAAGCGAAAAATACTTGCAAAATTTGATTGAAATATTTTTTTTTTTGTACAAGTACTTTTTCATATTTTTTCCGCTTCAAATATTTTTGATAGCATGTTATGTTAATGTTATTTAGATGATTTATGAACATTTGGCATTAATATTGTTGTTGTGTATTTTTCTATGAAGTTTTAATTTGCAGAGCACATCAAATCTTTGTGATGCCAATCGTTTTACTGAGCACAGTGCATGAAATCATCCGACAACAGGGAGTTAATTTATTTTTTATGGTTATTTCTTAAAAATGGACTGTTATCGATACCATGAATTGGACTGAATATAACACTTTTGATTTTCCTTAGTCTGTTCATTTGACATTTTGTCTAAGAATCAGAAAGGAACTGATCATTTCTTTTTGAACACATTTATGTTCTTTATGTCAGGATTTTTTGTAGGTTTGGGATGATCGAATGATCATTGAAGAAAACTAATTGTGTGCACAATTGGTCTTCAAAGGACCGATTCCATGAGAAAGATATGAAGAAGTCCATGTCCATATCCATCAAAACCATTACCTTTCCTCCCTTTTGAATTATAAATCCAACCAAGCAATTCAAAGCAAGCCACAGTCATTTTTCCCAACAAGAGTTAGTTGTACATTTTCCTTTATTCACATACACTTTATGCCTGACCCACAAATAAAAGCAAGAAGCTCTTACATGCTTATTTCCCATTGTCATTATTATTTTCCATTGTCAACTTCCATTTTCATTTTTCCTTTCCTATCCTTTTTCATTTTGCAAAAAAACCTACTTCAATGCAAATTATTGAGTCCATAGTCCTTTCAGTCTAAAATCCTTGCAAAAACACCTTGAGGCTTGCATGCCTTAATGGCAAGTCCTCATGCCAATGAACAATGGGAATACATCAATGTCCCTTGTTCATGAATCTTCTAGGTACTCGACAACAACAAAATTATTCGTACTTAGCAAGATGTGTTTGGAATCTTGACTCTCATTGTCATCAATGGTGAGAGTTCTCGTGTTGACTAGTGGCATCCATTAATGGCCACTATGTAAACAATTTCTTTCTATGTTCTACATCAGAACATTTATTCACATGGCAGGAATTGTGCCAATGAGTTTTGAATACATGAAGACTATCATTTTCAGCATTTTGGAACAAATGTAGAAAATATGCACCTACAGAACTAGATGGCAGCTGCGGAATCAGACAACAGTTGCAGAATCAAATGACAGCTACAAAATCAAATAACAGCTGCAGAATCAGATGGCAGCAGTAGAATCAACACTATTCCGTAGCAGATTCGGAAAGTTTTAATAAAAGCAAATAAAAAGTCATCTTGACTCTTTTCTCCATGACTTGTGTAGCCACTTGAAGAAGATTATGATCAAAATTTTGCAACCACCACACATGAAGCTCATCCATTTCTAAAGGGTAAGTTAAGGTATGTCATTTTCTAAATTTTTACCATAATTTTTTTTGAAAAGATAGAATGATATTTTTTGGAAAAAACATTTCTCTTCCTCATCTCATAAAATTGCCAATATCATCAATGGGGGGGGCATACATTCATATTAATATTTTTCCATATTCATATCACATTCAAAAGCCCACATACTTTCAAAAGATATTAACTATTACATTATTGTATGAGCATACAAAGGCTTGTCAAAAGTACTAAAAAGATAATTGGATACAAACACAATCATGGTTTTCGCACAAGAACCAACTATGATGCAATCCAATAAAGATATACTTTGCAAAAATAATCAAATTATCATTATGCAAAGTTCAAAGATCAAAAATGAATGCAACAACAAAATATGGTTGTAACACAAGAACTAACCATGTTGCAATTCAACTAAAATATTTTGCAGAAGTATGAAGTTATCAAATGATATCATGCAAAGTTAAGCCAAAGCTCAAGGATAAAAAAGAATTAAAGTAATAGATTGCATGAGGACATGCAATAGCCTTAGTTGGGGAATATGTTGGGCCTTTAAATTGTCATTCACTTCCATTACATTTTCATTTATATTTCCATATTGTCACCTTTACTCCACCTCTATTTCATTACATTTACCTCCATTTCATTACGTTTACCTTACCATTATCATTATTGGGTCATATATATGTTTTTCCAAAATTTATTAATTCTTAACATTTTTAAGTGAATTTATGGTTAAAAAATAGAAAATAATGTGCATATGCTTATACCTAACAAGTGGGATGAGATTGTTGACATGTGTAAGTCAAAAGGAAGCTTCTAAAAGACCCTTATGTGGACTCCCAAAACCAAATTCTAATTTGAGTGGAGAAGATCATGGGATCATGAGGATATGTGTCTTATCATTTCCTATTTGTATTGAAACTCTAAGAGGATATGTGCCTTACCATTTCCTATTTTGATTGTAACTCTATAGATATAGGGAGAAATTCATGGACTCTCATTAATGAGATAGCTTCTCATATTTTTGTATAAATTGTGAAAGTTTTCTCCTATCATTTTAGATGTGAAAAGTTTGGGAAATTCTCTTGTTTCGAATATAGAATTTGGATTTGGCACCATGCTGATGAGTGATGTTCATTTTGATTTGGTTATGCTTACATTTGGAGCTTCTCAACTTTCCATCCCTCATGCTTTTGGATTGGCCATCTATAATGTGTGAGATTTATTGTTTTTCATAGATTAAGATTTATTCCTTTCATAGATTAAGATTTATTTGTTTCGTATATTTTCCTCTGTGAGAGGTTAAGAGTGATTGTTTTTATTTGCTTTCATATCTAGAGGTTAAGAATTATTATTTTTTCTTTCATTTCATATCATGTGGTTTTGATTATTCATTTCATAGGATCCTGATTTGATAATGCACACATGATCCCTTAGAGTAGATTTCATTTCATGAAATTTCATTTTTGAAAGAGTGGTGTGCTTTTCAATTCCTGCAAATGTGGTAGATTAAGATTTCAATTCTTGCAAGTGTGATAGCTTAAGATTTCATTCCAAACACTGTACTATAATTTCCTTTGAATTGATTGTTGAATTAGAATATGTGAATTTGGTTTAACTTTATTTGGTTTAGTATTTTGATTGATCTAAATTAGAAATTAATTTCTAACATATATAGTCCATGCATGCTTCACAAGTTTTATGAAACCCCCAAGTTGACAATTAAATGATAAGTAATTAATTTGCCTCAACACCACCCTATAACATATGGTATCCTGCATGTGCCAAAGTGTCTGCCACTCTGATAATGACCCCACCATGACACGCATCATGTCCCCTCGTCCATCTTGGTAGACCTGAGCACCCTAACTCCTCTCCTGTTAGGGGGGGTATCTCTATTGTGTCAATCATTTGTGACCCCTGAGTCCTAAACCTCAATGGGAGAACATCGTCTCCATACAATATTCGATCTGGTGGCCTACCCATGCCACCTCCTTAAACCCTCTCCTGCCAGAGAATTTTAACTCATCCTACACCCCCATGCGCAACCAACATGCCAAAACAACCAATGGATTATGCTCACAAACCACCTAGCCACTAATTTCAACTGGAGCTCCCCTAAGGAATGCATGTGCTCAAGCATCGGGTTGACTACCTTGTCAATGCCATAGCCATCTCGTATGTCTAATATTGAATAAGAAGCCTTGTCTAGATCCCAATGCCAACTTAGGCCTCCAACACCCTTAATGTCTGAGAGCTCCCACTAAGCTTTACTCCGAACTATGACCATCTCCATGAGTCTAGCCCACTCCACTGGGTACCAACTCAGAATCTCTTGCCATCCAACCCCAAGGGAGGGATCGAATGCAAAAAATCTAGCACATAGAACAAGCCTGACATGTGAATGTTGCACCTTGTGCAACTCTGACCGTATCAACCCACTACATAAGTCAACACATGAGATCTGACTAGGTAGCTCTGTCTCTCTCTCTCCCATGGGAAAAGGTGACCCAAAAATGTTGCTAACCTAGTCATCACCTTTGGCATGTCTAGACAACTCCGCCTCTCTCAATCCAATGCGTAAGCATGGGCTAATAACACTGTAGATCCTATCAGTGTGCCTCTGAAGCGAACTGTGTTGAAGTTCCAATGTGTGGTATCTATGATGCCCCTCATCAATGGATAGCCCAAGGGATGTTGCACATCCTCCTCCATCATGAGCTCAACATGAGCCTTCGACTACTTCTCCATAAACAACCCAATATGCACGATATGCTCACTAGTCAGTTGTAGGCGACTATCATCTAGCAACTCCATCATAGATCTGGAGGCCTCCATACCTATCAGCTCCTCAACAACAGTGGAGCTGTCTTCCAGCACCTCATTGACCTGTGGTGCATTGTTATCACTTGAGAACTCATTCACAACCTTGAATACCTCATCAGTGGATGACGCCTCATCAATTGGTGTATGTTCAACTATCTATTTTCTAACCATGGCCCCTTCAAATAATCTTTCATCTTTTTTCTTAATACTTCTCATCACCCCTGCAAAATCCCACCGAATCTCCATTGGTTTGTGCATACCCCTTAGTTCACAGAATTCCCAGAGTGATGCCTGAATGCCATGACCCAATGCTTGGTATGCTCTCTAGCTTTCCCCCAATAACTCCACATCAGTTGCAATCATGTCCAGATTCCCAACTAAGGAATGAATCAACTTCTTCCCCACATCAATCATCATTTGTTGTATCCTCACCACCTCATTCTAGGTGACCACCATGTTGTTTGATTCTAATCTTTCCCACATGATGAGACAAGATTATGGCTTTGATAACACTGTAATGTTCCTATATAGGAATTTAAGTGATAACCCAATTAAACAAACAGTGGAATAGTGGAAAATTAAAAACATTTAGCAAACACCCATGAAACATTGCAATGTTGGAATTGTTGAGCCATATATTATGAAATATAGCATGAGTGCAATATATAAATTGAGTATTGCACCTGGGCTTGTCTCAAGGACAAGTTGGACCAAACCCAGGTGGTAGAATAGCTTGAAAGATGGATGCTCAGCTGCTGCTCTACTATACTCTATATTGTCCCAGTAAATTGTTGATCTGTTGACTTCGGCATGCTAGAAAGTGCCCAAAAACTGCCCAGAAAATTCTACCCTTTTAGCCTTAGACTCCTTTGACAAAACCCAGAAGGGAATTTCTTTGATTTTGACTTTGTATTTTTGGCCTCTTGGAAGCTGCTCTCTAACTACATCTACTGACTTTCGGCCTCCTGGAAAGTGCCCAAAAACTGCCCATAAAATTCCACCTTTTTAGCCTTAGACTCCTTGGAAAAAACCCAGAAAAACCCAGAAGGGAATTTCTCTGAGTTTGACTTTGGATTTTCCCCCTCTTGGGCACTGCTCTCTAACTACATTTGCTAACTTTCGATCTACTCGAAAATGCTTAAAAAAATTCTCCCCTTTTAGCCTTAGACTCCTTGGACAAAACCCAGAAAAACTCAGAATGGAATTTCTTTGATTTTGACTTTGGATTTTTGGCCTCTTGAGAGCTCCTCTCCAACTACATCTACTGACTTTCAGTCTACTGGAAAGTGCCCAAAAATTGCCCAAAAAATTCTACCCTTTTAGCCTTAGACTCCTTAGACAAAACCTAGAAAAACCTAGAAGGTAATTTCTCTTATTTTGACTTTGGATTTTTGGCCTTTTGGGTGGCTAAATCAACCTCTGTGTATTTCTCACTGCCTAGAAGACACACTGCCTTTTGCATAGTTGGCTGAGCTATGAATTCACTGCCAGAAACTCCTACAATCTTGGTGGAACAACCTCCCTAGGGCGAGCACAGATGGTCCCCTGAAGTAGAGGTTGAATCTTCCCTACGAAAGACTCATGGCTAAACAGCTGGTAGACTCGCTAAGTAGCAAAGCGTACAAGAGTGAGTTTGTTTGTCAAATATTCAGGATGAAAACAAAATGAGAGTTGATCACTCTTTATAACTCATTGGCCCCCCTTAGCCTCATGTGGGCCCCTCCATCCACCCATTTGGTTTTCCCTCTAAGCATATCGAATGGCTAATTCGAAATCCTATGTTAGTGGCCCCCACATTCCACTAGCAACTAAATAAAGTCTATTTGACCCCTAAGTCCCTAAGTCAAAAGTGTGGGGCCCTCTTCCTTAGTTAAAAATGTGCAAAATTGTGTAGCAGCACCATGTTATTAATGTGTTTGAGAAGGGACATGACATCATGCATCAGGGTTAATGTTGAGGTGTTCTTTCTAACAAGGAAGGACAAGGCAATTTGGGGAGACGTCTTCAAAGTCAGCTACTATTTATAGTTGTAAACTCTCTCCTATATTTTTCAATACAAAGAGTATCTTGTTTTACTATATTTTTTGTGTTATGCTTGCAATCATGTATTTCAATGCCATGTTGATTCATTGAATATAGATATTATATTATGATCCCTGGATGTTTTGGATCCTTTACTTATTTTAGTCGTGTGTGTAGGTTCTAGTTATAACACTTGGAGCTAGAATTGGAGCTTATAAGCGAGTATTTAAGGAAAGCTTGCTACAGATTTCTAGGCTTCTTTCCCATACTTTGATTTCTCTAAGGAAAACTTCATGCTTTTTGTCTTCAATTGTTCTATATCATACCACTATATCTAGGGAATTTACTTTTTTTCGCAATCGTGAAAATTCAGAATAAAAATCCTTATTCACAAATGGATATTGTAAACTGTGAGAAATAGATTCTGAATCAATACCTTGCAAATACAAGCCCTCGTAAGAGAATATATCATTCGATATACTTGAATGTTCACCACCATATGTGCTAATGGAAATAGGAATTTCATTGTGATGGTTATCCAAAGTCTCAACTTAGATGTGAGGTTTAAAGTCGCTTGATAGTTTATCAAGGTTAGAAGATCTGGAAAGGCAATATCATCATCTTGAAAGAGGGAGGAAAGATAAGACATATCTTCAACACTTTTCTCCTCTACATGTGAAATATAACTGCCTCGTTCTTTATTACCACTTGAAACAATAGGTTGAACATCATTATGAATTGAAGTGAAACAAGCGGATCATGAAATAAGGAATCATGAAACATACATGGTAGATATTTTAGAGTATCCCTAGAGACAATCAAGTTTTCATTTGGATCAGATTCAAGATTGGACATACATGCATTACTATAATCTTGAAAACCAGAGGGATCAACTTTCACTTTAGACTCGATGCAATTACTGAACCATTCCAAGTTATCCCCCACAAATTTGAAGCATGAGAAGGGGATGAAAGTGGAGAAGGCATACAAACAACTTGATTTTCAAATTTCCTAACTTTAGCATCATCACTAGGGGGCACCCAAATTAGTACTGGAAAAGGAGGAGGACAAGGAACAAAATGAATAATAGGTTCCTCCTCAGAAGATTGAGGTATCCCATGGTTTGAAAAAGTTAGGAAAAGAGAATAATCTGGGGGGTTCGAATTCAAAAGATCTCAAAGAGAGTAGAATAAAATTCTAAATTTTTTCCATAATGAAATCTGAATCAACCATTTCTTCAGAAAAAATCATAGCAAAGGTGAAGAAACCGATTAATAAACTCCTTTGCAGATTCACCAAGTTCGATTATAAGAAAATAAATTATATCACGTACATGTTGATAATCATACTTGTCAAAGGCTTCATGAATCTCCTTAACAAGTTGCTCGAGTGAATGGATAGAAGAAGCAGGTAACGTATGACACCATTTCTGAACTTGACCTTCAAATGATAGGGTGAACAACCTGGCCATGACATATTTACAATCTATTCCATTAGATAGACAAAAATTCATAAATTGAAACAACTATCCAAGGGTAGTTAGTTCACTCTCGCCATCAAACTTGAATTGAGACAAGTCATGAATGATTTCCACATGAATGGTAAAATCCAACTCCTTAGAAAAATATCTTTGGATTATGATATAGGAAAGAGTCATTTGAGATAAGACATTCAAAACAGGCTTAATAGGAACAAATTGTCATTTGGCCCTCCTTCTAGTGCCAGAATGTTGATGGTGTTGGATATCGCCAACATATAGGGAGTCTCCCCAATGTGAAGTCCCAATTAGACCTCACATCATTTGGAGTAGGATCCTCATCTAGAGTATTGGCCCAACCACCATAACTGTAATGTTCGCCTTGGTTTCAATAAATAACATAATAGATTATATACATAACCCTTGAACAAGAAAGTAAGTTGACATTGTTAAACATTGCTTGTAATGTGTAAAAGGAGACTTTCACAAGGAGGGAGACAAAAGTGAGCCTCTAGAAGGAATTAATAGTACTAACCTAAGGGAGACACACGAGTGAAGAAAGATTCGTTAGTTATCTAGAGAAATAGTTCACATAGATACAATTATCATTAAACCACATACAACACACCTTCAATAAGATAAGTACCAAGGCCATAGAAATAGTTCAATTTTCTTAGTACATATGAACGAAACCATTACAGATTCATTTGGTCACATCACTCCCATCATTCGAATTAGTACTATTGGGGCTCATCAAACCCTAATTCAGTTTCCACATGCCCTAGACAAGTCATCACTTTGAGTGCCTCCTTCCCTGAGAGTTTCTTACCATGAAGCCCTCCAGAAATGCCTCCTTGAGGGACTAGTGCAACCTTGGTTAAGGGTAAATGCACTTTAGTGTAGGTAGGCCCATGTCAGGGTGCATTTCAAAGCACCTAGGCCCACTTTGACTTGCGTTGGGCGAGATTGAGTGAAATCCACATAGGGTTCTAGGAATATTCTTATCTTTTGGAGCTTTCTAGAAGATTCCCACACTTATCATCTCCTATGAGCTCAAAATTGGATAGGGAATGAGTTAAGTAAACTCCTATCCTCTCATCCCTTCCTCCATGGAAACGAACTCTAAGTTTGGAAGGCCATTCAATACCCTCATTTGTGACCAAACCTCCTTCATTTTCCTATAAATTGAGCACTCATCTAAATGATCAGGGGCTGGACTTTGAGAATTTGTAAGGAGATACTATTGGTGTGAGGTTTGAGATTATAAGCAAGTATTGTTATGCTGTCAAAGTGTTGTGCTTTTGATGTGATATTGGTTGGAACCCAATCTGGAGGAGTGACATGGGATTGGACTTCATGGTTGTAACTCTCCCTTCTACTTAATAAATTTGTTTACACCTTTTCCCATATTATTGTCTTTATGTATGATGATTATATGTGTAAATCCTTTTGATTCCATTTGCTTATAGTAGATAGATCTCTTGCTTTGATTGGTTTTTGTCCTCTGTTTATGATTGCAGGTACTTGTCGAGCAAATTAAGTTCGAGAAGGAGTGACGGGATTCATACAAAGGAGACAAATGGAAAGCGAAAGATAACAAGTAGGTCCCTTGTCTTATTTATCTTCTATAGAAAAAGGTTAAGTGCTTTAAATCTGTTGTTCTAGGTGTAGCTACCCACCTAGGGAAATTGTGTTTGTCCATAGATGCAAAATTCCACATAACAAATTGGCGACTCCACTGGGGAATGATCATCGTTCCGGGCATTTTACCTTAATCCTAGTACACCCTAGTAGACTTTACTTGCTTCCATTGATCTTATTTCAGCCTTTTTGAATTTTTTTTGGTAAAAATGGTGCTTGAAAGACCCTAGGATGGCCTCTCTAGCACCAGTGCAGGCTTGTTCAGGACACAGAGCGCTGTAGAGCACCCTTGGCTTGAGGATAGTGCTTTGGAGTGCACTGCCTCCCATTCAGGGCTGCGTTGATCCTCCTTAGGTCAAAAATCCCACCTTTGACTTGATTTCTCCCAAATTTCCTTCTGTTTTTGCTGGTTGAAAGATCAATGATTGTTGTGTCTCTGAAATCAATTTGTATTTCTCTTCCTAGCCCTACTTTGGCCTTGATTATTTAGTGTTTCTTAATGATTTCTTTCTCATTATCAATTCATTGTCAAAGTTAGCTTATAGTTGATTAATCTTTGCTCAAAAGAAAGTGTCGTGGAAGTCTTCATTTATTTCGAAAAGAAACTGTCGTAAAGTCTTCGTTCTTGCAAAAAGATTGATTGATTTAATGTGCATTAGTTTCCTTTTGTTTATCTCAACATTAAGGGAATTGAAAAGAAAAACTTCCATTATGCACTGAAAATGTTTGTGTGTGCATTAGGGAAATTGCATTAGATGTGTTTTTTGTTCTTTGATTAAAAGAATTTTATTGCTCTATCCCTACTAGTGAAGGTTTTCATTGTTCAAACTGAATGAAAATAATTCTTATCATATTAGTTGCATTCTAGGAATTTTAGAAAACATCACGTGGTGAACTTGAAAGGAAAATTCTTAAGGAATATCAACTTAAAATTAATCTCAATTAACCTAATGGAGCATTGTCACCTAACGCAAAACATTTAGAGGTTCTAGGCTAGAGACGTGTTCTGGCGTTGTAAAACATAGTAGTTGTCACTAACTTATCTGCGATAAATTCTGAGTGTGATAACTCAATCCATGTATGTGAGTATATCATAGCTCATCCACATAACTTCAGGTATATAGGGCGGTGTTACAGTACATAAAATATAAGGGAATGCTCTCATTGTGTGGTTTCGCATTAGACAGTGATAACACGAAATGGGCCTCCACGTACTTTCGGGTATATATGGGAGGACTACACTAGGTTGTTATCCATCCTTAGGTAACCGAGTCGGCTGCCTTGTACACGGTGATACACCAAACACAACATTCGGGGAGATTGCCTGCACGTATTTTTAGTCCTTGGTTTACTGAGGCAGTATATTGTAGTTCACAGTTGCTTGGTAATCCTTTTCCCTAGATTATCCCTCTTTTGTTTTGTTATGTTATTTTGAATAAATAAATTAATTGACCGTAGATAACATCCTCCACGTCACTCCTCAGTTGATCTTAGGTTGAAACATATGGCAAAAAATTTGGAGTCCATTGATCAAGGGATTCCTTTTGATGGGAATCCTAGTCCTTTTCCTCCTTAAGGAAATATTACTGCTCCTTATATGGCTACATTTTCCCTTCAAGGACTTACCATCGGCTTTTCCAGTATGGTTGTTCTCAACCTCCTTGGCCCCGCAACTGAATATTCCTACAACTGGACATAATCAACCTCCAGTTGATCCTAAAGTTGACCCTTTGCCTTCTTCCTTGGTTGTTCTTTCCTCCCCTTCTTCCTCTTCGCCTGGTGAAAATATTGGCACTAGTAACCAGGTGACTAAGAAGAAGAAAGGGAAGAAGAAGAAGAAGAAGAAGCAAATTCAGCAGGGGGCCAACCAAGTAACCATTGCTTCGAATGCAACTTCTGATGAGAAATCGTCTAATGAGCCTCACAAACTTCAATATCCTTGCAAACTTTGTACGGGAAACCATCTTCTTCAAAATTGTCATAATATTCCTCAGATCTTAGAAGAATTGTCTTCTCGTTCACATTGTCTTGTGTCATCAACTTCTGGAGATCATGTTGGTGACACACCATCAACTAGTGGTAGTAAAGTTCACGGTAAGAAGGGTAAAGTTAAGTTTCCCTGTAGGTTATGCAAAGGGAAGCACCCCATTCACCTTTGTCCCTATCTGGATGAAGCCAAAAAAGTGTTGGATAACCATCCTGCTTATCCACACCAACTTCCATCTGGTTACAGGAGACTCTCTCTTAATCCTTCACTATTTGTTGAAGTGACTGACCCAAATCAACTGTCGGTCAAACCCACTCTCTCTGAATGTGAATCCCATGAGTATATACCTAACCAATCACATGTCGAGGAAATAGTTGATCCGATTTCACCTTTAGTTAATCATACCTTTCCCATAGAGAGTGAGTATGATGCCACTCAGGTTATTTTCGTTTCCTCAGATTCAAATGAGCTTAGGGGCAACCCTCTTATTCCATCAAGATAGGAGGAAAATTCTCTCGTTCTTGTAGCTCAAGGAGGTAATTTTCTCATTCTTACGGTACCCCCAACAAGTAATCTAGTCACTTCCTTTGATTGGAATCAACTGGCAAGACGTCATCTTCCTTCTTATGTTCTTTTCTAGATCATAGTTGTAGAAAATCTATTGTGTAGGTTAACCCGACAATGCAATATAAATCAAAGCAGAATATTAGAACCTACTTCTACTATCAATTTGTGGAAGCTTAAAGATCGAGCTAAACAATATAACCAGAAGAAGAAGAATCAATCGCACAATACACATGAAAATACTTTGGGGAAAGCCTCATCTAAAAACCCCACTATATGTATTATCATACAAGGTGGAAATACATAAGAATCATACAAAGCCTTAGCTCTCACAGCTAGCCAGCTCTCAGTACAATCCTCACAGATGCTCACAGGAAATCTTGGCTGCTCTCCAACCTTCTTCTCTGCCCTCCAAGCTCCTATTTCCTTGTGTTGTTCCTCTGAGATGATCTCCTTCAACCAAGTGGAAAACCAATTTACCAAGTGGATGATCTCCTGATCTCAAACACTGTTAGAACTACGCAATCCTCAAGGAATGATTCCTTACTGCATGCATGAGTTTTCTTTATAAGAAAAACATGCAACTGATAGTACATTGTCCTTGACTTTAATCTCAACTGGGGCTTTCTCATAATAGATATGCATGAGTTTCTGATGAGGGAATCTTGAGTTAACTGGAGTACACTAGTTGAGTGCATGCATGCATCAACTAACTGTTAACTCACTATTAATTCCTCAAACAGTTTGGAACTAATTTAACTGGACTTAGCTCAGTAAACTGAGTTAACTAATTACAACTCAAATATAACTCAATCTTATCTCGTTAATTTAAGGCTTATCTACTTAATTTGAGGGATAACTCTTGCATGACTTCAGAAAGACTTCTAACTTGAATTTCTCCAACTACTTAAGTCAAACTAACTTAATTAATTATTTACAAGTAGTTGTTAAGACTAAATTTGATTTTAATTCACAATTTAATTCAAGGACAAATTAAATTGGAATATTCTTGTTGCCACATTTCAACAATTGTACAGGTTTGTAATATAGTTGTTCCTGGAACCATTATAGATGAAGGTGCATCAGTGAGTATCCTTTCCTCCATTGCTTGGCAAGCGCTCGGTTCACCACCACTTGTGCCTATTACCTAGAATCTGTTGGCTTTTAATAGAGAAACCAATCAACCATTAGGGATCCTCCCTCAGTTGCCTATTACTTTGGGAGGAAAAATTGTTTATCTCAATGTGATGGTAGTCCCAAGCCCTTTAGATTACAATTTACTTCTTGGGTGTGACTATGTTTATGACATGAGAGCTATTGTTTCAACACTCTTTCGAGTGATGTGTTTCCCGCATGAAGGCAGAATTGTCACCGTTGACCAAATTTCATTTCCCGATCCAAATATGGCTTCCAGTCAACCATCTTCCCTAAATGGTCCTTTTGTCCTAATGGTATCTTCCCTGTCATGGGTTAATTATGTGGCAACCCGTTCCATGCCTACATCAATGGACAATTAATTCTGTGATGTTGTACATTATGTACTGGGGGCATTAGAACTAGATCTCTCCTTCTAGAGCATTGTTCTCTCATCTAATGAGAACCTCTTAGAAGTCATGACCTCTTATGGGTCATGAACAAAGGAATATGAGGATAGTTATTTTACTATGTCAACCTCATTAAAAAAAGAAACAGCTCCCAGAGCATATTTCTTTGTCTTGTGTCAAGCTCGTTAAAAAATGAAACAAGGAATATGAGGATAGTTCCTTGTCTTGTGTCAACCTCATTAAAAAACGAAACAAAGGTTACGAGAATAGTTCCTTATCTTGTGTCAACCTCATTAAAAAAACGAAACAAAGGAATATGGGCATAGTTCCTTATCTTATGTCAAGCTCATTCAAAAATGAAACAAGGAATATGAGGATAGTTCTTTTATTGTGTCAACCTCATTAAAAAAAATGAAACAGGTCCCAAAGCATAGTTCCTTATCTTGTGTCAAGATCGTTAAAAAATGAAACAAGGAATTTGAGCAGAGTTCCTTGTCTTGTGTCAAGCTCATTAAAAAATGAAACAAGGTCCCCTGGAGAAAATTTCCAATTCAAGACTTTGATTAGAACTCGTAAAATCCCAGTCAAGTCTTTCACTTGATCTCATATATGAACCTTCATTCCATCCACATCATAGCCATGAGTAGCCTACTTAGGTGAATGCAATGAATTTTGGGGGGCATGCACCTAGAATCGAGTCATCATGCTGGGGGCATGTAAACCAATCTCAAGCATAGTTTTTCGTTTCAAGATTGTGTAAAAATGAGACTAAATCCAAGCATAGCTTTTCATTTCAAGCTTGTGTAAAAATGAAAATAAATCCAAGCATAGTTCCCTATGGTTCAAGCTTGTGTAAAAATGAACCCATCACCATTTTATCCCTCATGATTGCCATTTTATTAGCCTCTTCCGTTAGATGAGCCTTGGTTATTCCCCTTCCATCGTCACTATCTGCTTGGCCGATCATACACTTTCACTTGGTCTTTTGCCCTTTTTGAGGAACAATGGCAATGAGTGGTCTTATTAGCCAACCTCTTCACATAAATCAACATGTTTTGGGAAGTTCCAACATCATTGGAACCAGTTTCCATCCTAGACACCACTCGTTCCTCTAAGCTGAGTCCTCTTTAAGCTCTTTTTAGACTCTCGAAATATGAAAATATTTCCAAGAACTTTTCCTTTTTAGCTCGTTAATGAATTGGAAATGACATATACTCAGTATAATTTTAACTCTTTTCTGGAATGAGAAAGATTCTTTATGAAAAATAAATACGTTGATTGAACATAGTCAATAAGTTCTCTCTTGTATTATTTTACGCTTTTTGGGACTTGAGAGACAAACTTACAAAAAAGAACTTGTGGAGTTTTCTTTTTGTCCCTTTTAATACTCTCTAAACATGAAAAGGACCGAGTTATCATTATCGTTAAACTCATTAAAACATCAAATAGCGAAAAACTTGTCCATCATGACAAGACCGAGTTTCACCTTCACTAGACTCGTTAAAACATCACATAGCGATGGGTTCACTCGAAGGGTGGAATTATACAACAAGCATATGTTATCCTCCTCGAGCTTGGTAAAAAATAAAGAGGTATAGGTCACCAATGACTAGGGAAAATTGGAAAAGGGGTAAACCACATTATGGTAGTAGGTCGCTCTTAAACATGACACTTTCACTTCATCATTGTGATTATTTGGGTTGGGTTATCTGCTTGATGGTTATCATACCTATGGTCCATCTCACCATCCACCACTTTTGTTTTGGATCAATGCTGCCAATTCATTCAGACTATTTGGGTTGGGTTATCTGCGTGATGGTTGTCATATCTATGGTCTATCACACCATCCATTACTTTTGGTTTTCGGTCAATTATGCCAATTCATTCAGTATTGCCAACATGTTCAAGAGAAGTCACTTAGTTAAATTCATCCTTTTCAATACTCATAAACCTTCTTTTTCATGATTGCCATTCCTAAACCTTGTGTCGTCGGTCACATTCCATCTCCAAAAATCATTACACTTGTTTCATGTCGTTGATGTGGGATACATCAAGGCCCTCCTGTGACAAGTCGCTTCTTGTTGACATCGGCACATTCTCCAAGAAGTTGACTCAAAAACACCCTTTCATTACCTTGGGGCTTGCATACATCAATGGAAAGTTTCTCACTTCTGGCGATAGGTTTACATCACTGGCCTTTGACCGAAAGAATTTGTATGGTGTTCGACATCAAAACATTCATTCACACCATGTAGAATTTACAACAGTACCTTGAGGATCATTATCATTATCGGTGATTTCTCTCGCATCTGTTAATAGCTTACATCATTGGCTGGTAATCGGATGATGTCTTCCTGTGTTCAACTTCAGATCACATATTCACATGGTTAGACTCATACTTGAGTGAACGATTGAACGATATAGAAGACCCTGGATCTAGTTTCATCCATCCGGGCTGCGATTTCAGGAAAGTACCAAATCATCGGTACAATGGCTTCACATTGATGGTCATGCCATCATGGGTATGCCTTCCCTCAGCAATTCATGAGAAAAAATCAAAATATCATGATATTATGCATTTTAATTGATGCAGGTCACCATTCGCTTCGGAACCTCCTCATCACATCATAAAGCATATCACTCAATATTATCATTTTTGACTTCATGCTTTAGGGTGCAGCTATTACAGATCCATTTGGCCACATCACTCCCATCATTTAAATCGGTACTATTGGGCCTCATCAAACCCTAATTTTGTTGTTACATGCCCTAGACAATTCATCACTTTGAATGCCTCCTTCCCTGAGAGTTTCTTAGCCTGAAGCCCTCCAGAAATTCCTCCATGATGGACCAGTGCAGCCTTGGTCAGGGGTAAGTGCACTTCAGTGCAAGTAGGCCTATGTCAGGGTGCATTTCAAAGCACCTGGGCCCACTTTGACTTGTGCTAGGTGAGATTGAGTCAAATCCACATAGGGTTCTGCGAATATTCTTATCTTTTGGAGCTTTCTAGAAGATTCCCCCACTTGTCATCTCCTATGAGCTCAAAATTGGATAGGGAATGAGTTAAGTAACCTCCTATCCTCTCATCCCTTCCTCCATGGAAACTAACTCTAAGTTTGGAAGGCCATTCAATACCCTCATTTATGACCAAACCTCCTCCATTTTCCTATCAATTGAGCACTCGTCTAAGTGATCAAGGGCTGGACTTTGAGAATTTGTAAGGAGATACTATTGGTGTGAGGTTTGAGATTATAAGCAAGTATTGTTATGCTGCCAGAGCCAGAGCGTTGTGCTTTTGATGTGATGTTGGTTGGAACCCAAGCTGGAGGAGTGACATTGGATCGGACTTCATGGTTGTAACTCTTCCTTCTACTTAATAAATTTTTTTACACCTTTTCCCATATTCTTGTCTTTATGTATGATGATTATATGTGTAAATTATTTCAATTCCATTTTCTTATAGTAGATATATTTCTTGCTTTGATTGTTTTTTTTCCTCTGTTTATGATTGCAAGTACTTGTCGAGTGAATTAAGTTTGAGAAGGAGCATCGGGAGCCATACAAAGGAGACAAAGGGAAAGCGAAAGATAACAAGTAGTTCTCGTGTCTTATTTATATTCTATAGAAAAAGGTTAAGCACTTTAAATCTATTTTTCTAGGTGTAGCTACCCACCTAGGGAAATTTTGTTTATCCGTAGGTGCCAAATTCCACATAACAGAAACATATATAGGAAAAATCTAAAGAATATTCCTAAGACATTCAAAATACATGCATGAAAGTGTGTTGGCTCATAAAGCTTCAATAATAAGGTGAAAGATCCAAGTACACAGTTACAATGGTGAGCCATTAGTTCCAATAGTGGAACATTAAGTCACGTCTTGCTTCTCCAAAGAATAATTTTCTCTCATATGCCAAGTAGAGAAGCCAAGACTAGCTTTCCAAAGCTTAAACCTCCAAAATACCTTTGCTTGAGTTATGAGGTTCCTTTTATAACAAGGGGAATGACCTTTAATATCCCCATGACTCTTGAGTTACCCTCATGACCCTTGGATTTCTATTAAGACCTTTGGACTTCTATACAACTCTTTTTTTCATATATATCTATGTGACTCTTCATATTCCACATATGACCCTTGGACTTCCACACATTAAACTTTGTCCTTTTCTTGAGAATAGATCATTACATTCCACATGATGATGTGGCATGACACATGGACACACATTGAAACTTGTACAAGTTACAACTTGACAATGATAACATGGACTTCGTGATGAAGTGGCAATGATAAGTTGTCTCCCTTGTTACTTAATCTTGCATTCTTGATGGTAAATATGGTCTATGTTGCATCTTCATGAAAGATCTACCTTTTTTATTATCTTCACCCTCCAAAGGATCTTTGATCAACTTTGGAATCGTTTGAGTCATCATGCAATGTATTTTTTTGTCTCGATCATGATCTACTTCCTGTCACCATGAAAGCTTTCTTTTATTATTCTTCTCTGCGTCTTCTTCTTTATGCTTTTCTCCTTACTATCTACTTTGAGAATCACCTTGTCATGCTAGGAAGGTACTCCTTCCAATCAAAATCATTCATGACAAATAAAAAATAGTCTTAAAAACATCTATCCTATCACTACCTAGCTCATGGAATGATCAACTCACAATAGGCTTGTGGCAGGGTTAAAAGAAGGAGGCTTGAATAGGAGGGCACAGTCAAACTCATTAGTGGCTTAGGAAGGCTCTACTATCCATTTTTATTGTGTTGAATGTAGTGATAGGTCAAGGTGCACAAGGGTCCTTCAAGGTCCACTTGTGCACTCGGGAAAAAGAGAGAACTCAAGGGCGTAGGGCTCAAGTTCGAAGCACGAAGGATAATCATTTGTTGGTTCAGGGTGTGCTTGTGTGCTCAAAGGGACTAAGGAGGGTGCAAAGGAAAATGATGAAGGAAATAAAGGGTCAGGCTTCTAGCCTTCCCATTGTGCTAGTGCTCTCAAGAGGAACTAAGGGAGCGCAAGGCGTGTAATCAAAGCATGAAGGAGAAACCATTTGTTGTTTCAGGGTGCATTCATGTGCTCAAGGAGGGTACAGTTGTTTGAGTCGAACGAGTGCACTCAAATGATGGCTTCAGGCTTCAAGACTATGCCATGCACTCTAAGAGAATGGGGAAGAATGAAAGATTTAGTTTTCATGATTGCACCATGCGCTTTTTAAGAGATGGAAGGTTCTTGTTTTTCTTAAGTGTGTCTTCTTGTTCCAAAGTGGGATTTCATTCTTCCAAAGTGTGCTTTGTGGTTGCAGAGTTTGCTTCATTGTTTTGAAGTGTGCTTCATTTTTTTGAAGTGCACTTTTGAAGGGAGAGAAGGTCCTTGTCCTTTAGAAGTGCACTTTTTCACTGAGTGAGGCAGCAAAAGGCTATGTCACTTAACCTAGCAAGTACTAATGCACTGTGAGAGGGAGGACACCTTAGAAAATTCTTAGTGCCAAAGTATGGGTGGGAAATATACATCAATGAGGATCATGAATAGGTTGCTCTCATCACCAAGTAAAATGGTTAATGCCTTCACAACTTCCACTAGGCTAAAGGACTAAGAAGGGATCCAAAATGGCTAAGTATGAGACCAACAAAGTAAAAGAGAGAGGTGCATCCAAACACAACTCAAACATGGATCACAGACATAAAACTATCAATACAACCCATAAAGATACATAGGACTCATGGATAACAATAACATCTTGAAACAACAGCAAAGCGACACTTATTTATAAGTATGATAGTTGTAACAACACATTATGACATTTAGAACACAAGTTAAGACAAATGTGATGAATATGACCAAAAGGTGTGCTAAGCTATAGAAATATGTCTAGCACATATTATAATGATATATAATACTATCTAATGTAGAAGAATGTGTCATAAATAAATTTTGTGATCTACAAAGGTGTGACACATACAGGAGTGAAATCAACAAAATGACACCTGCAATAGGAGGAAAACAAGAAGACGATAGTTGCAAAATTTGAACAACCTTGAAAGGGACACATGCTAGAGAAAAGATAACATGAAAACAAAAATTATTAAAGTGAAAAAAGAAAAAGAAACAACTGTGAATGTGAAAGAGAGACTTGTGAAAGTGAAAGTGTGCAAAAGATGATAATTGATAAAACTCACCAAAATATAAGTACAAACACAACAAAAGTGAGGGGGGTTGTCAATAAAAGTGCACACTAACTGTTGATATGAATTGAACATCGCATAGGAACTGTCTTGATGGATGGTGTTATGTCTATTCAAGATTTCATAAAGGAAGTATTATCATGAACTCATCGAAGACTAAGCATGTGTGTGCAAGTGAATTGACAGTTTAAAACTAGGACGAAGACTTAAACACTTAACAAAACATAAAATGACCATGGAGTAACCATAACATGACAGACCGTAATATCCTTTGTGGGCTCCAAAATTCAAGTTTGGAAAATAAGTTAGAGGGTATTGATCGCAGCATCAACATATTGTTAAACCCATTCATAATCTACTAAAGAAAGGTCTAAATTTCCTTTAGGATGATGCCACCCAAGAAGCCTACGTGGCTATCAAAGAAGCCATAAGCTCAACTCCCATTTTATAAAACTAGATTTTGCTAAAGATTTCATTACATACACCAATGCTATAGAGGAATCCATTTCAAGCATCCTTGTTTAGAAGGATGATTAGTATAAATAACGCCCCACAACTTCTATGAGAAAAACCTATCTGACAATGAATTGAGGTATTCTCTTATTAAAAACACACTTATGATTTAGTCATAGTTATAGAGAAATTTCGGAACTATATCCTTAGCAAGTTCACAGAGGTAAGAGTCTTATTACCTATTATGAAACTTTTACCTTCTCAGACTCTACTTTCTAGAAAGTTATCCCATTGGATTGCAGAGATCCAAGAACATGATCTAACAATTGTTACAACTAAAACAATGAATCGATGTGACCTTGCCCTACATTTGGCCCAACACCCTGAGCCAAATAAAGGTGTTGACAAAGATGATTCATTATCAACCTTGTTTTTAATCAATGGTGATTAGGTTGACCTTGCAGAACATCCTTAGTATAATTATATTGTTTATTATATGCAAAGGATGTCCTGATAACTCAAAAAACTCTCAACAAAGAAGACTGCGTCTTGAAGCCTCTAAATACTTGATTCTTAATACTCTCCTTTTTCACAGGTCCTTTAATGGACTCATTTTATGTTGTGTAGATGAAAAAGCGGCCAACAGACTATTGCAAGTATTGCATGGGTCCACTTATTCTAATATGCACATTGGTGGCCACTTCATTGCCAAATCTACAACACATAAGATTTTAATAGTGAGTTTTTACTGGGTGAATCCAAGAATATGGTTTACACTTTTGGGCCAAATGAGGTGACAAAATTTCAAAATTTTACTCTATCAAATTGGAGCCCGCAAAATTCATATAAGCTTTTGGATTGGAGTAAAAATACAATTTGTGGAGAATTATGTTATTGTCCTAATGATAACATTTTCAAAAAATATCAGTGCCATATAATCTATCAATTTTCCATTAAATTAAATGTTTTTCCTTGCAATTTTTTGCACATCTTAAATGTATGTGTGAGTTTGTGTGCAATAACAATATATCTATATATATATTATATATATGTATATATATGTATATATAACATACATACATATATATATATATAATATATATATATATATATATAATATATAATATATATATATATATATATAGATATATATATATATATATATAATATATATATATTATAGTATGTATGTATGTATATATATGTATGTAGTATATATATGTATATGTTAATGTATATATATGTATATGTATATGTATATGTATATGTATAATGTATATGTAATATATATATATAATATATATTATAGAGAGAGAGAGAGAGAGAGAGAGAGAGAGAGAGAGAGATAAGCATGATCTACATAAAGAAAACTAAATTATGCATATTGAAACTTTATTTTTTATGCAAAATTATTTTTATTTTTTTTTTTGAAGTTGGAAAATTAATATTTCAATTGAATTTTGTAGACACGTGTTTGTGCACTCTTTTTTTCTACTATTTAAATGAATTCAAAAACCAAGAGTACCCTTTTGAGGAGAACTCGTAAATGAATATGATGGTATTTTTTGAAATTTTTTCATTTTGTATATTTTATGTTATTGATTTTTCATTCAGCCCCTTTGAAACTATCCAAAAAAAATTTAAGCATAACATTTAAAAGAAATTAGATGAAAAATATCATATGAATTCGAAAACGTCAAACTCATATGTCATTGGATGGAGGACTCCTTCACGAATCCAACATGATAAACTCCACCACCTAAGGATAAATATTTCCTTATGTTTTTCATGCTACAAAATGGTGTTGTAGAGAAATCTATAGAAGTTGAGCTAAAACTCTATTTTTTAGGCCCTCCACAGCTCGATCGAGCACTTAAAAAGATCGATCGAATGCTTTAGGTATAATTTGAGATAGTTCAATTGAGATTTTAACAAACACTCGAACAAGATTTTGATATAGTTAAACAAGGGCTCAATTGATTTGTTGCTCTACTGGCCACCGAGCTTTAGGGACATCTAGAAGTTTGTCCAAAGTTGCGAAGAATGTCAAAACATTGCAAGAAGAGAAAATTTATATGCATTACCTCTATATCATGTCATTCCAAAATTTCCTTTCTGTAAATGGTGATAAGATTTCATTGGTCCTATCATCCCCCTTCATCATTGGGCATGTTTTCATCGTAACTACTTATTATTTAATGAAATGGGAAGAATTAATACCCTTAAAGAATTCTAGGGATGAACAAGTAATTGAGTTTCTCTAGAGTAATGATATTTTCTAGATTTGGTCAGCCTCTTGAAATTGTTTCTGATAATGGACCAAATTTTATCTCTATAAACTTTACTCTGTTTTGTACCAAGTATAGAATCAAACACTCCACTTCCTCGATCTATTACCCACAGGGTAATAGCCAAGTTGAGTCCACTAAAAAAAACCTTATTAAAATCCTCAAAAATATCATTAATGACAAGCAAATAAATTGGCATACCCTCTTAAATTACGCCCTTTGGGAAGACAGAACCATTGCTAAGTCAATCACTAGGTTATCTCCCCTTTAAGTTATTTATGGCCAACAAGTTGTCATGCCTATTGAACTCAAACTAATTTCATTATGTTTAGCACTACAAGTTGAATAGTTGAATGCTACTAATGTCCCTTAACAAATTCTTTCTTTGATGGCTCTACAAGAGAAAAGGAATTACTCACTCAATAACCTCAAGCATAGGAAACAAACAGTTAATTTGATTTTTGATAGAAAATCTAACAATGTTAATTTTCAGGTTGGTCATAAAGTGCTGCTATGGGACTCTACTCATGCTGAGAAAGGGAAGCACTTGAAATTACAAAAATTATGCATAGGGCCTTTTGTAATTGTTGCCATTGTTGGGAGTAATTCATATCTGCTTAAAGACAAAAATAAACAACTATTTTCCTACACCACTAATGGGTCTCACCTCAAACCCTATATTGACATCGACAAAAGATAATTAATATGGTCCAATACTCCTTTCTATACATACAATTTTGTTTTTGTGTATATATTTTTATTTATGCGATGCTTTTTTATCGCAACTTTTATGCCCTTGTTTACTTTTACCAGTTATGTTTTGAGTGAAACATTATCTTTCCTAAGTCTGGAACATTTTGTTGAAAATAACAACAAGAAATACTAAAAATAGCATTTCTATAGATAGAATTTTAGGATATATTCCAATTTTAATTTGTCCTTGAATTAAAATTGAGAATTCAAATTCAAATTTAGTCTCACCAATTGTTTGAAAAATAATTAATTAATTCATCTTGAGTTAATTAGCTGGAGAAATTCAAACATGAAGTCTTTGTGAAGACATGCAACAGTTATCCCTTTGATTGAGGAAGTTATCCCTTAATTAAAGAGATAAGGATGAGTTGTATT
>APFE030737232.1:109012-123340 GCA_000404065.3 Pinus taeda
AGAAATTCAAACATGAAGTCTTTGTGAAGACATGCAACAGTTATCCCTTTGATTGAGGAAGTTATCCCTTAATTAAAGAGATAAGGATGAGTTGTATTTGAGTTGTAATTAGTTAGCTCAGTTAACTGAGTTAAGTTTAGTAAAATTAGTTACAAACAGTTTAAGGAACTAATTGAGAGTTTAGTCAGTTAATGCATGCATGCATGCAACTAGTGTTCTCCAGATAACTGAATATTCTCTCATAAATAACTCATGCATGTGAGTTCAGAAAAAGACCCAATTGAGATTAAAGACAGGGACATTGTACTATCAGTTGGAGGAATTTTCCTATAAAGGAAACTCATCCATGCAGAAGGAGAAAGGTTCCTTGAGGATTGCACAGTTCTGACAGGGTGTAGGATCAGTGTGAGTGATCAGTCTTCCACTTGGTAACAGGAGGATCACCCAGGAGAAACTACGCAAGGAAATATGAGCTTGGAGGGTAGAGGAGAAGGCTTGTGAGAAGCTTTGTTTGCCTGTGAGCATCTGTGAGGATTGTACTGAGAGCTGGATAACTATGAGAGCTAAGGTTTTGTATAATCTCTATGTCTTTCCACCTTGTATGATAATACAGATAGCGGGGTTTTTAGCTAATGCTTTCCACTGAGTATTTTCTATGTTTCATGTGCATTGATTCTTCTTCTGGTCATATGTGTTCAGCTTTGATTTAGCTTGATCTTTAATCTTCCGCAAGTTTGATAGTAGAAGTAGATTATAGTATTTTGCTTTCGTATATTGCATTATCAAGTTAATCTACAGTCATATTTTCTACATAGATCTCAGAGGTATATTTGTAGAGAATTTACAGGAAATTCTACATGGTATCAAAGCTAGATAATCTATAGAGAAATTTCTACATGGTATCGGAGCCAAATTTATCGGAGTTGTGAACAGTATATGGAGAAGATAATTTGAAGTTTGAAGTTTGAGGTTACAGGTGCAAATCGAATTATTTTCATAATTCAAGGTTTACCAATGGCGTTTTATGGCTTAAGACTCAAGTATGCCTTGGAAGGCAGCTCAAATTACATAGCATGGAAAGATCACATGGAGGTTGTATTAGAAGACAACGTCTTGAAGGATTTAATTGATCAAGAAATCCCAAAGCCAGGTTCAACTAATGCACAAGAATTGGCTAAGTGGAAAACGTGTGTGGTGAGGGTGAGATGGATCATCCTTGAGGGAGTTTGAGACCATATTGTCTCGAGTCTCCATGGGAAGGATACTCCATATTCAATGTGGGAGACATTGAAGGACCTCTACCAGAATAGTAGCGACCAGAGGAAATTGGTGCTCAAGGATCAGCTTCGAAGAATCAAGATGGAGAACGGCAATAATATTTCCACATATCTGAACAAGCTTACCACCTATAGAGATGAGTTTGGAAGTGTGGGAATAACTATTGTCGATGATGATATGGTGATTCTTGCTCTCCTCAGTCTTCCTAAGAGTTGGCATCGCTACGAGGACTCATGCAGGAGGAGATCAGGAGGAGCACACGAGATGGTTCTTCATCCAAGGAGGATGAAGAAAATCTGGCCTTAGCGAGTAAGGCAAGGAAAGGGAAGGAGAAGGATTCTCATCCCAAATCGAGTTCTTCTCATGGAAGGAAGAAGGGTGACAAATCTAAAGTGAGATGCTTTAATTGTCATGAGATGGGTCATTATGAAACTAATTGGCCATTGAAGAAGTCCAAGAAGGGATCCTTGGAAGGATCTGAAGGTGAGGCATTGGCCTCTCAGTTCGAGATGGACTTCAACCTCATCATATGCATGGTTTCATCGATGATGGGTTGTGGTTGGTTTCTTGACAGTGGAGCCTCATTCCACATGACCAGCGATAAAAATTTATTCAGTACCTTGGAGGAGAAAGACCTCAAGATACTCATAGAGATGGGTGACGATGAAAGGTATAGTGTTTCAGGAGTAGGCACGGTTGCTTTTTAGAGGGAACATGGAGCTTCTATCACCTTGACAGTTGTGAAGTATGTACCTAGACTGGAGAAGAACTTTGTATCGATCGCGATGTTGGACGAAAAAGGCTATGATGTTGTCTTCAGTAAGGGAAAGGTTTTCCTTAGACACATCACCACGGGATAGGTGAAACAGATCGATTCACGGGTATAGAACCTGTATGCTCTTGAGGTTCAAGATGCATGCAAAGCCTTGAGGAGCATGGTTGTGAGAATCTTTGTTTTCCTGTGAGCATCTGTGAGGATTGTACTGAGAGTTGGACAGTTGTGACGGCTAAGGTTTTGTATAATCTCTATGTATTTCCACCTTGTATGATAATACAGATAGTGGGGTTTTTAGCTGAGGCTTTCCTCTGAGTATTTTATGTGTTTCATGTGGATTGATTCTTCTTCTGGTTATATGTGTTCAAATCTAAGTCAACTCGATCTTTAAGCTTCCTCAAGTTCGATAGTAGAAGTATATTATAGTATTTTGCTTTGGTATATTGCATTATCGAGTTAATCTACAATTAGATTTTCTACATAGATCTCAGAGGTATATTTGTAGAGAATTTGCAAGAAATTCTACACATTCCTAATAAGATTCTTAGATGCTATTGCTTCTACAAATTTCATACTAATACCTTTTGAATAGCTAACTTGTAATAAAAGAAGGAAAACATGGAAACCTTTTTCTAGTTCACAAGGTGATGTTGCTACAGTACTCGTCACAACCTTAATTTTTCCTCTACTTGCTCATCCCCCTTGCTTCCTTTCCATACATTACAAATAGCATACCCTCTCTCACTTATTAAAATCTTACCTGTTTAAAGATATTATGAGTTATGGCCTGTTACATACAACCCTCCTCGTGAAGTCGCCAGATGTTGACACATGACTAGCTCATGAGTCACCTTTGCAAAGATTGTGAAATCCCCTGGTCAATATTTCTCTCATTGTAAATACTTATGATTGTTTAAATGGCTAAGTCATGGACACATATTCCATTGTTTGAGGAAGGAGATTGCTTGAGGGATTTTTTTTTAAATATCGGTCTTGGTTGTTTGAGTGGTTTTAAATGGCCTACTTGTGCTATAAACTAACTGAAATAATAAGGGATAGGTATAGGTGTCCTTTAGCTCCAATGATAAGCAAGAAGAGGAAAAATTATTGAAGGCAACATGGGTTGTGTTTTCTTGGGGCATGCAATCATGGAAAATGATGTTTGGTTAGTCTATTGTGAAAATAAAGAGGACCTCCATCCATTCGGGAACACTTGCTCTCATGCATGCACATAGGTATATGCAAATGGAACAAGCTCTTTAAGGGTGCACACAAGTAACGGAATAAATCACATAGAGAATGTTGCGGTAATAACAAGAGAAATTCCTCCAAGGCTGGAGGTGAGAATGTAGAGAAGGAAACAACTAGAATTCGATTTTGTTAAGCTCTAAAGAGATTCAAAACTAGGTGAAGGATCCTCCTCATAAAGGATTGCTAGGTCAAAGCATTATGGAGAGAAGTGGTTTTCCTGGACCCTAAAGAACTAGTAGAAGCTTGCAATTTGATGAACCATTTGCTAGCAGAGAAGCACCTAGGTATTTGGGGAGTTAATGAACAACCAAGTGATGACAACACCGATGCTTTCTCTCACTGATGAATTATCTGGTAAAATGGATTTTTTTCTCCTATTGTGGCTTATCCATTGAAGAACCTTCCTTTATTGTGGACTCTCTTCTCCTAAAAGTGATTTGAACTCTCTATATTGTGGTATCTTGGCATGGATGTTCATTGTGTATGAAAAGTATGAGAAAACTAAGTGAAATCTTGGGTAGTTGGTGGTTGAAGGCGGAGTAGCCTTGTGGTATCCCATTTCAATTGTTTACTTGTTGAAGTTTTTCCTCAGAAATAACTCCACCTCAAGCTTTGAAATCTGACTTGGGGGTCATAGCTACAAGTAATAGTGGTTATAGTTTGTCTATGATTGGGTGGAGTGTTGAAGTTGCACTCTCAGTTTCTAGTCTATCTGCCACATTAGATTAGTATTTAATTATGTTCCATTGATTTGAATGACGTACATGTGCATGGTAATGGATCAATGGTCTTGTTGATATTAAGGAATGTGAAATCTTAAATGTTAATGGATATTAGATTTCCTATATGCATGTTTGAAGAATGGTTAAATTCCTATAAGTGTTGTGTGAGCATAAATTGTTGTGTTCCATTCATGAAATTGATGAGTGTGACATGTTGGTTGTTTTCTATGTATTGCTCTTTGTATGTGAGTTGATTAATTACAAGAACATGTTTTAGGTCGTGCAAGGGAGTTGCTCAAGTTCTATGTGATTCTGAAGAAAAGCACTTCAATTCACATTCACTGAGTGCATATTGTTGGGCATGTTATTAGTTGAATGTCGCATCATCCGTGTAAGCGTTAGAAAAATTTTGAGGTCAAAAATGGGCCTCAAAACAAAAATGTACAACCAAAATCAACTTTATAAGAACCAAAAGAAGTGATTATTATGATGTCAAGCATAGGAGATGATTCACCATTTTTGGATTAAAAAGGTAAAATAATAAACAAATAAACAAATGAAAAAACTACTTTTTCAACTTGTATTTTCAACCTATCTCATTATTGTTTTACTCAAATCTCGAGCAAGATAACTCGTTGGATGTAGAATTTAATTCCAGATCCAATGGTTTTCCATCTTGAATACTTTATATGGATCCCACTACACAAAAACTGAAAAATACATGAAAAATGTGATTGCAATAAAGCTTTTTCATGTCCTTCTCATTTTTTATCTAACAAGATATGTTGAAAGTATTTAACTTGGGTACTCCTTACATGTGAAATTAAATTTTGCATCCAACGAGTTCTCCCACTCAAAATTTGAGTAAAATTGTAGGAAGTTAAGTTGAAAATACAAGTTGAAAAAGTAGTTTTCTCTTTTCCCACTCCAAAATTTGATGAGGTAATATAATCTTATTTTATTATTTCCACTATTATTTTATAATTTTCCTTAGGAGGCCCAGTTTAAACCTCAAGATTTCTATAGTGCCGGGAAGGAACTTGGAAAATTCTTTGTGTAAAAGGCTTGCAAAATAGTATTGAATTCAATTGTATGACCAGCCGAAGTCGGGGGTCAAGCGAGTCGGTTGAAAAGTCTAAATCTTGGGTGAAGTCGTGATCAACCCACGTTGTGTAGGTCGAGAAATGAAGTGGTCCCGTTAGTCAAAATTTGGGCCAGTCAAGGTCATGATGCCCAGTCAACCCCGAAGGTAAGGTCAAGTGGGACCTCCAAGTCGGGGATCAAGCCAAGAAGCCAGGTCAACGCCCTGTCTAGAATTTCATTTCATGAATTGAAAATGAGGTCGATCTCCACCTTCCTGAAGAAATGTGTCTACATGCCTACATGGATATCATCCATAGTGGCAGAGCAGCCATGTAAGGCACCATGCAAGTTATTATGTAATTGCCACGTGGGAAGCAATGATGACGTGGTAAGGTTTGTAGTTGACCTATTTTTTATCTAACAAGATATGTTGAAAGTATTTAACTTGGGTACTCCTTGCATGTGAAATTAAATTTTGCATCCAACGAGTTCTCCCACTCAAAATTTGAGTAAAATTGTAGGAAGTTAAGTTGAAAATACAAGTTGAAAAAAGTAGTTTTCTCTTTTCACACTCCAAAATTTGATGAGGTAATATAATCTTATTTTATTATTTCCACTATTATTTTATAATTTTCCTTAGGAGGCCCAGTTTAAACCTCAAGATTTCTATAGTTCCAGGAAGGAACTTGGAAAATTCTCTGTGTAAAAGGCTTGCAAAACAGTCTTGAATTCAACTGTATGACCAGCTGAAGTTGGGGGTCAAGCAGGTTAGTTGAAAAGCCTAAATCTTGGGTGAAGTCGTGATCTACCCACGTTGTGTAGGTTGAGAAATGAAGTGGTCCCATTAGTCAGAATTTGGGCCAGTCAAGGTCATGATGCCTAGTCAACCCCGAAGGTAAGGTCGAGCGGGACCTCCAGGTCGAGGATCAAGCCAAGAAGCCAGGTCAAGGCCCTGTCTAGAATTTCATTTCATGAATTGAAAATGAGGTCAATCTCCACCTTCCTAAAGAAATGTGTCTACATGCCTACATGGATATTATCCATAGTGGCAGAGCAGCCATGTAAGGCACCATGCAAGTTATTATGTAATTGCCACGTGGGAAGCAATGATGACGTGGTAAGGTTTGTAGTTGACCTATCTTTGAATGGCCACATCTTTTGGCCCGTAAGTTGGATCAAAGTAAAATTTATATCATTGGAAAGGTATCAAAGAGATGAGCACAATGATTTCATCCATTTTAAGTTTTTAGGAAGTTGAAAAGATCAAAAAATTTGGATCCCATTTCCATAACGAAACCATGCAGATTTGGTCAGCATCATAACTACCTCCTTCTAACCTTAGGTCGAGGTTGGGGTTAGGATGGAGGTACATTACAAATATGTGCAAACCATTGCACTTCATTATTATTCATCCACTGAAAGGTATAATAATAAAATATTAAAAAAAAAAAAAATTAAGCCTTGGTAGGTGGGGCTGCCCTAGAGCAATAAGGAGTTGACAAATTATGATCATCTAACATCAATTTCTGATTTTATGTTTTCTAACAAATATATGGTGTTATGAGGAGTAATATATGTGATATATGTTTTTGCATCAAAATTTTACATATGGTAAAATTTTGAAGGCCTGCCCAGTCTTACAACACAAAATCACAATGAGAAAATGATGGTTACGACATGACAAGTCATCCACAGTATCAATGTTGGAATTTTTTTTATTATAAAGACATTATAAATTTTGTGCGATTAATTTTATTGGGTTCAAGTTATAACATGGAAATAATGATGATTGAAGAAAAAAACAAATGCATTACAAAGAAACTATACACTATAACAAACCTAGGACCAAAATGGTTTCTAATAGCATATATATGGGTGTGAAAAGTAATGTAGAACAGGAGGTCCAAATGCATTAAATAAAAATCCTTTGAATAGAATCTGAAGGCATGGATAGTATGAAGTTGAAATTGCAAATTTTTCATTGAAATATTATACAACTTTGTCATATGTTGGTAATAAGGTTGTAAGCACTAGCACACAATATGACATTCTTGTCAAACAAACATACCTTAGCTCAAGCATGAAAAAACCAATACATGGTTCAAATGGGGCATTTAACATGCTATACTACACAAAATTATATTTTTCATGAATTACCTGCACATATAATAAATTGAACCTTGTGAGTGGTGTGAGAAATATGATATGGTGTTTAACAATTCCATGGTATAACATATAGTTGTAAGAAATATAGAGCAAGGAAGGTGGTGAGTATGGTTTTGTAGTTGACATGACATGTGGTTAATGCACCAAATCTCGAGGCACACTTCAAGACTCCCAATGACATAATTGTAGTTGGCAAGAAGGTTGCCGACTTACATCTATTTGGATTGCCAAATTTGGAGCTCTTCATGTTATTTCGAGCTTGGAAATCTGATTGAACACTAGTTCAGCATTCTCGAACTGTTGGGAGGAAATTTTGATAATTGCTAACAGACTCCTGAGAAAATATAGTGTGATTGGTTACATGTACGAGAGAAATATCAACTTGAATTGAGTATATTTATGGATTCACTCAGCAAGTTTTGGTTTGTTTGATTCTATTGAACATTCTTGGTATGAGTTAATCATGCTCTAATGTCTTTTTCATGCCATTTCTTCCATGTGGTATGTTTTTCTATTTATACATGCAAAAGAAGATGAGTTCCTCTTTTTTAAATGAATCCTTTAAGTGCATGTTTAATTGCATTTCAAGAAAGGGGAATTTTTTCTTAGCAGACAGTTAGGAAAACACCATCACTATTTTTTTGCCCTTTGAAGTTAATACCCACTCAAAAGCTTATCCAACCTCCATTATGTGACCGAGGTTTGTCTCCATGTTTCTTAAGAAGTTTTATTTCCCAACAAAAAGAATCCAAAGTGGTGGAATTCTTTGTCTCGGTAGTTAAATCTCTAAATAAAAAAGTAAAACCCCCTTGTTGTGGCTAGAAAAGATGAATGCAAACCCTAGTGGAAAGTAATTCCTTTACTAGTGAATGTTATACTTGTTGGTTATAAATTTGTTTCATTATTCTTCATCACATACAATTCTATTAGCTTGCACCACTCTCCTTGTCATGGAAATATCATTTATTTGACCCACATGCAAGTAATACTCCAATATTATTTTACCATGAATCCGTGTAGTTTCGTCTTGGTAATTATTTTCGTGTTGAAAAATGTAGCAAGAAATTATCAATATGATTTTGCCTTGATTAAATTGGGAAAAAATGAATTTCCACATCAGCAGACAACTTGGATGCAGTTTACTTGTGTGACATGGCTTGTGTCACCTAGTTTAGCTCAAAAAATTCGAGTTGGAGGAGTTAGAGTTATGTTAAGCATGCGTGATTGCTAATTTGTAGCAATCAATATCAGTTATTTCAATTTGTTTTCAGTTAAACTAGTTCTAACTATTGGAGGAACTAGCGGAATGTAAGTTGTGTGGTGGGACTTCACTAAAACTCAGAGATCATCCAGTTAACTAATCAGTCAGCCCAAAATAGATAGTGCATGCAAAGAATTCAAGTTCCCCAGTTGTGGTGGAGATTCCAAGGCAGTGTAACATTAGTTGTAGACTATTCTTGAGTGTATAGGTGTTGCATGCGGTCAGATGATCAACCTTGGGAATTGTGCAATCCATTTTAAATAAATTCCTACATAATACAAGCCTAATTTCCCAAGGAATTGTGCAAGGAAATAGATCTCAACCAAAGGTAGAAATTGACTAAGTCTGGGTCAGAGATTCTCAGTGAGAAAAGAGATAGGTTATTCACTTTCAAGTTGTGCTCAATTGAGGAAAGAAATTGTAATACATCTCTATTCATCATATTAATGCAAGCATGCATTGGGGTTTTTAGCAAATTTCTTTCCCCGGGAAAAATATTGTGTGCATGTGTGTTATTTCTCATTGCACATTTGTGATTGAAGTTCTAAATTATGAATTGAATACCACAGAGCAATAATAATTTTGTTTCTTGTGGTTTTGATTAAAAATTCATGAGAAAATGAAAATCTACATCATAATTTCTACATGGTAGCAGAGCAGGATTCACATTAGAGTAGGAATTTCGAAGTTGTTTCTCAAGAGGATCGAATTTGCAGTTCAGTGTAGCGGAATCTCTAAAAATTTGGGAATATGACCTTGAATGGGTTGAGGCTAGAGTATGCCTTGGAAGGCAGCTCTAAATTCGTCGCATGGAAGGAACACATGGAGTCGGTATTGGATGAAAATGGATTGCTACAATACATACAAATGGATGTTGCAAAAGCACAAGCATATGATACCCACAACCTAGCTCATTTGAAGAAAGATGTAACCAAGGCGAGGAGAATAATCTTGGAGGGAGTACAGGATCACATTGTCTCAAATATCCATGAAAAAAGAACTTTGTTCACAATGTGGAAAGAATTGGTAGAATTGTTCGAGAATAGTAGTAACCACAGGAAGCTGGCACTCACGGATAAACTTAGAAATATCAAGATGAAGAAGAATGACACTATTCTATAGTATCTAAGCAGGTTCACACAAGCTTGTGATGAACTTGGTAGGGTTGGTGTAAATTTTGCAGAAGATGACTTGGTAATCCTAGCCCTTCTAGACCTTCCCAAGAGCTAGTATAACTACCAAGATTCAGTGAATGGGAGGGATAAACTACCAAATTGGGAATTCTTATGGTCTGATTTGGTACTAGAGGAAATAAAGCGGAATACCAAAGATGGGACTTCATCCAAGGGCAAGGATGAAGAAAAATTTGCATTGGTTAGAAAGGGAAAGAAGGTAAAAGGGAATAAATCTCAAACCAAACCAGAATCCAGCCATGGGGGCAAGAAGAAAGATTTGTCCAAAATTAAATTCTTCAATTGTTATGAATTTGGGCACTACATCACGAAGTGTAAAAGGTAAAGCAAGAATACCTCAAGAGGAGTGGCAGGTGAAGCTTTGGCTTCACAATTTGAGCTTGACTTCACCCTTATCACATGCATGGCAAGAAAAATGATGGGGAGTGTGTGGTGCTTGGACTCAGGTGCCTCATTCCACATGACAGGGTGTAGATATTTTTTCAGTGACCTGGAGGAGAAATATCTCTAGATTCACATCAATATGGGTGACGATGGAAGGTACAATGTGACTGAGATTGGTACATTCATGTTTCAAAGGAAGTGAGGATCCCTTCTCAGACTCAAGGATGTCATGCTTGTTCCAGGCAGAAAGAAAAATGTCATATTTGAATTTTTGGAATACCGTGGTTATGATGTGATCTTCATCAAAGGAAGATCATTCCTAAGACACATATCCACAGGAAAACTGATGCAAAATGGGATTCGTGTGAAGAACCTTTATAAGCTAGATGTGGAAGACTATGTTGCATTAACCACTAAGGTGGAGAAAGTGCAAGGTTGAAATGTTGGTGAACTTTGGCATGGAAGACTTAGCCATTTGCATCATGGTACCTTAAATATTATGCAAAAAATAACCATTGGCATCCCCAAAGGAGAACTTGAGCAGCAGGATGTATGAAAAGGATGTACCTTGGGGAAGTATGCAAATTCCACATTTCATGACGGGGACAACAAAGCACATGTAATCTTGGAAAGGACCCACTCTAATGTTTTTGGACCTTTCTCGACATCCTCCACTTCCATACATAAATATTTTGTCATTTTTATTGATGACTTCTCAAGGAAGTGTTAGATCGTCTTCACATGGAAGAAGGATGACATATTCTCTAATTTCGTAAAATTCAAGGCATTGGTTGAGAAAGAAACTAGCAATAAGGTGAAGACTCTTAGGAGTGATATTGGAGGTGAGTACATTTGGAATGAATTCAAAGATGTATGTGTGAAAGAAGGCATTAAAAGAGAGTTGACAGCACCCTACAACACACAACAAAATGGGGTGGCTAAGAGAAAGAACCATAGAATTATGGGAGCTACGATGGCTATGTTGCATGACCAAGGCCTAACACTGCATTTGTGGGTAGAAGAATGCAACACAATGGTCCACTTGCAGAACCAGAGTCCTCATCATATTCTTGGTATGATTACACCAAAAGAGGCCTTCTTAGCGAGAAAGTTGGATGTGTCAGACTTCAATATTTTTGGAGCCAATGTTTACTGCCATGTCTCTAAAGAATCAAGGAATAATATTGAGTCGACATCAGAGTTGAGGGTATTTGTGGGTTAAATAGAAACTCTTCACAACTACAGTGTGTACTTACCTTCCCTCATAATGAAAATTGTGCAAAGGGATGTAAAGTTTGATGAGGAGAAAGTGACACGATGCTCTCTTGACAGGGAGATTCAAATCCCACCATAAGAGGAGCTTTTAGCTCCAAAGGAGGAGCCTTAATAAGTTGTGGAGAAGCCACAAATGGATGATTAGAGAGGAGGTAAAGTGGATGCATCCACTAAAGCAGAACCATCTAGAGAAGGTAGGAAAAAAACCAAGGAAGCTGATAGACTTGTGCAGGATGCGAGGGAGAATGTGGGAGCTCCTTCAAATTTGCGTTGGAAAAGGAGGTCACCTCAAAGGCACACTAGCTACATGGCTCTAATGACTGAACTTATAGAGACTGTGCCATCCTATTTCAAGGAAGTAGTAGAGAAACCTTTATGGGTTGATGCAATGGTGGAAGAGTACGAATACATTGTGAAGAACAGTGTTTGGGAAGTGGGCCCAAGACCAACAGATAAATCAGTTGTGGTTTTGAGATGGATCTTCAAGGTTAAGAAGATAACAAATGGAAGCATGGACAAGTATAAGGGAAAATTTATGGCCAAGGGGTACTCTCAAGTTGATGGAATTGACTATGAGGAGACATTTTCTCTTGTAGCAAGGTACTCATCCATTAGATCAGTTCTTGCTTTGACTACTGAGATGGGGTGGAAGATCCACCAAATGGATGTAAAAACGAAATTTCTCAATGGGTTTATTGAGGAGGAGGTGTACATTGAGAAATCAGAAGGTTTTGAGACATTTGATCAAGATTCTGATGTGTGTAGACTCAAACAACTGTTGTACAACCTTTAACAAACACCCCATGCTTTGTACACCAGGATCAACAGTTATCTCACTTGTTTAGGCTTCACCAAAAGTGAAGTAGATGCAAACCTATATCACATCTTGCTAGAAGGTAAATTGCTTATTATTGTCTTATATTTTGATGATTTGATTTTAACTATTGATGAGAATTTTATCAGATCTTGTAATTAGGACCATGCAAGGGAATTTGAAATGAAGTACATCGGTCTCATGCACTAGTTCCCCATATTGGAATTACAGAAAGACGATGGGGAACTGTTTGTTTCTCAAGGCAAGTATAAAAATGATATATGATAGATATTCTGCATGGAGAGTTGTAAACCCATGGAGGCACCTCTAGTGATCAACTGGAGGAAGGAGGACTTCACTTCAGGTGAAGAAGTAGATGCTACCATTTATCGATAGCTATTGTGTTCATTGATGTATCTTGTGAACGCATAACTAGATATGTGCTATGAAATCAACTAGTTGAGCCAAGCTATCGTTAGGCCAACCAAATTATTTTGGAAGGTAGCTAAGCATGTTTTATGGTACCTTAGAGGCACTACCCAGTTTAAACTATGGTATAAATAGACAAAGGGACTAAAGTTGTGTGGTTTCACAAATGCAAATTGGGCAGGGTTTCCATCAAACCGGAAGAGTACATCAGCTGGAATTTCTAGTGTTGGTTCTACAATGGTTTCCTAGTACAATAGGAAGCAAATATATATGGTGCTTAGCTCGGCATAAGCAGAATACATGGTTGCAAGTCAAGAAGCATGTCAGGTGATCTGGATGAGAAAGATACTTGTGGGATTGTTTGGTTATATGATGGATCCAACTGTGATCTAATGTGATAATCAAAGTTGAATCAATCTCTCTAAGAATATTGTATTTCACGATCAATCCGAGCATATAGATATTCAGTATCATGATTTACAAGACTATGTGTAGAGGTGGATAATGTTGCTACACTACATTCCAATAGTAGATGCTGACATTTTGACAAAGGAATTTTCAAGAGGGAAGTTTGAGTTCCACGAGTGCAGGATAGGGGTTGTTGATAATCCATTTCTTACTAAGAGGGAGTGTTGAAAATCCCAATAATAAATTCTCATTTTGATTGGGCCTTGATTAAATTGAGAAAAATCAAATTTCCACATCAACGAACAACTTGGATGCAGTTAACTTATGATACATGTCTTTTGTCACCTATTTTAGCTCAGTGAATTCAAGTTGGAGGATTTAAAGTTTAGTTAAGCATGTATGATTGCTAATTAGTAGCAATCAATGTCAACTATTTCAAGTTGTTTTCATTTAAACTAGTTCTAACTATTGGAGGAACTAGTGGAAGGTCAGTTATGCATTGGGACTTCACTCAAACTCTATGATCATCCAGTTAACCGAACAATCATCCAAAAATAGCTAGTGCATGCAGATAATTTGAGTTCCCCAGTTGTGGTGGAGATTCCAAGGCAATGTAACATCAATTATAGACTAGACTTGAATGTACAAGTGTCGCATTTAGTCAAATGATCAACCTCAGGAATTGCGCAATCCTTGAGTAGTTATGGATGCTTCTGTATAAAATTATTATCCTTCCATTTGGAATCTTCAGCAGGTAGGTTCTTCCACTTGATGAGATATTCTGAAATTGATCGATTTTGTAGTTGTCGAGTTCTTGTTTCTGTGACCACTTTAGGTTCCAATATGATTTTTCCTTCCTCGTCAAGTTCTGGCAATATTGTTTGAATTGGGAGCTTTTCATCTATAACCTTATTTAAGCATGAAACAAGGAAAACTAGGTGCACTCGGGAAGATACAGGAAGCTCCAATTTGTTTGCCATTGTACCAATCTTTTGTAACACCTTGTATGAACCATAATACTTTGGTGATAATTTATTATCCCTATTACATAGAAAATTTTAGGGGCGAATGTTCGCCCTTTGGCAAAATTAAGGGGTTTTAAATTTTTAGTGGGCGAATATTTTGTATCATAGTACATTTTTACAAATCACCTCAAATAGCCCACCTTTTTTTAAGGGAGAGGGTAAAAAGTAAATTTAGCCCTTGATATTTGGAGTTAGAACCTTCCATTCGCCCATTTTCAAGAATAGGTTTTATTTAAGTGAATCCATTCGCCCATTTTCAAGAAT
>APFE030737232.1:123840-140271 GCA_000404065.3 Pinus taeda
CCATGGTATTCACCTAGAATGTGGCCTATTTAAATGGGGGAATTAAACTAGCATAGAGGTATCAAATATCGTGATATGCAAACTAGCACATAGTGAAAAAATATTTGATCCCTCTCAGGGTTGGATCAAGAGTAAAAATGGATGTTCTAACTTAATGTATGTTAAACATTTTAGCTTGGTTAAAATAAAAATCAACTATTAATTTTATTAATTTTTATAAATTACTAATAGTAATTTTTAAGCTCCAGGTTTATGATAACCCAGGGTAATACCAAGATCTTACAAGATTTTATAATTGAGTAAAATATTCGCCATGACTAGTGAGAGATTCGCCAAAAAATTATATATACATATTATATTATTGATAAAATCGCCTTCCATTTTTCCTATATACCATGAAGATTCGCCCATTTATTATACTTATAAATTTAGGGGGTGTTCTTAAAATTTTCCCTGCCCTATTAGCTCTTTTGAGGGACATTTGTTTGTATGGTTGTATCCATAGAAATACCCAGTCACCTACATCAAAACTTATTTCATTGCAATGTTGATCTGCCTGTTGTTTCATTATATTCTGTGACAAAGTGAGGTTATCCTTTAAGAGTTGGATAATTTGTTGTTGATGCTTGATGTGATCTTCCACTTCTTGAACCTTAGAATTTTCTCTCAAATATGATATGATGGATGGTGAATGATATCCATAAAGTTCCATAAATGGGGTCATTTTGGCTACAATATGGAAGGAAGTGTTATACAACCATTCATCCAAAGGCAACCATTTGACCCATTGCGTATGTTTATTAGATACAAAGAAACGAAGATATCCTTCCAAAAATTTGTTCACTATCTCATTTTTCCCATTAGATTGAGGATGATAAGATGAGTTATGAGCTAACTGAGTTCCTTGACAAGAAAATAATTCTATCCAAAAATTTCCAGTGAAAATGGGATCATTGTTTCTTACAATTATCTTTGGGTTTCCATGTATCTTTTGAATTGTTTCCATAAATGCAGTAGCAACTATATAGGATTTAAATGGATGAGATAATGCACAAAATTGTGCATACTTAGTAATTCTATCAACTACCACCATGATGAAACTCTTTCCTTCGAACTTGGGTAAACATGTGATAAAATCCATTGAAACCTCCTCCCAACATTAACTTTGAATGGATAAAGATTGTAATAGACCTAGGGTCTTAATTGTCTCAACTTTATTTTGTTGGCAAACCAAACATTCCATCCCAAAAAAATCCTTCTTAACCCTTTGGTAGGTTTTTAAAAATCCTCAGTGCCCTACTATGGGAGAGGTATGCAATTTCATAAGAATATTTTGTTTGAGTTGGGAATTCTTACAGAGGTATAAGCGATCTTTGTACCATAACGAATCATTTTTCCATCTAAATGTATCAGATGTACTAGGATCTTGTTGTAACTTTTAAATGAGTGCCCACACTTCTTCGTCATTCTTCCATTCATCCCTTGTTCGTTTATCCAATCTAGTTGGATAATATAAATGGCACAAAGGAATGCTTCCACATCCTCATCCTTTCTTGAGAATGCATCTACAACAACATTTTGCTTCCCTTTTTTGTAGATGATTTCAAATTCATAACCCAACATCTTTGTGACCCATTTTTGCTACTATTTTGAAGATAATCTTTGTTCTAAAAAGTGTTTAAGACTATCATTATCCATTTTTACCTTGAAGTGTCTTCCCATTAGGTAAGGTCACCATTTCTCACATGCATCTAGCATTGCCAACATTTCCTTCTCATAAATAGCTTTGGGTAAATAGTTTCCTTTGATTAGACAACTTTTGAAAGCAATGGGTCTTTCTTTTTGCATTAAAATAGCACCAATTCCATTTCCTAAGGCATCACGTTCCACAATAAAGGTTTTTGTGAAGTCTGGTGTAGCTAAGACAGGTTCTTGACACATTGCCACTTTAAGATGTTCAAAGGCCTTCGTTTCTTCTGGAGTCCAAGAAAATGCATCGTTCTTCAATAATGTTGTTAAAGGTCTTGCTATTCTCCCATAATTCTTAACAAACTTGCAATAATACCATGTCAACCCAAGAAATCCTCGCAAATTCTTCATGGATGTGGGTATTTTCCATTCCTTAATGGCTTTAATTTTTCTAGGGTCTACCTTAACACCTTCATGAGATACAATGTGACCGTGATATTCCAACTCTTGTACTCCAAAGAAACATTTAGAGGTTTTTGCATATAATTGTTTCTCCTCCAATAGTTGTAGCACCCTGTCAACATGTTCAACATGATTCTTCCAAGACTTGCTGTAGATTAGTATATCATCAAAAAATACTAACACAAATTTTCTAGGAAGGGTTTGAAAATGGAATTCATCAAACCTTGAAATGTAGAAGGTGCATTAGTAAGGCCAAAAGGCATGACCAAAAATTCATAATGACCCTCATGAGTTCTAAATATTGTTTTTGGAATGTCTTCAGTCTTCATTATGATTTGATGATATCCTCAACGAATATCCAACTTGGTGAAGTAAATTGATCCATGCAATTCATCCAATAATTCATCAATGACAGGAATGGGAAATTTATCTTTCATATTGAGCTTGTTGAGCTCCCTATAATCTGGGCACATGTGCCATGATGCATCCTTCTTGTGCACCAATACTACTGGAGTAGAGAAAGAACTTTGCCTAGGTTGAATTATACCTCTAGCATTTTTGCAACCACACATTCAATTTCACTCTTTTGGTCATAGGGATATCTATAAGGCCTAATATTTGGAGGAACACTTCCTGGAATCAAATGAATAGCATGATCATGATCATGAATAGGTGGGAGGCCTTTGGGAGTATCAAATACCTTGGAATAATTATCCAATCCTTTCTGGACATCTGGAGATATAGATGATTTCAATGTGGTAACCTCTAGCGAACATAATTATGCAATTATTCCTTGTTGTTCTTTCTTTAGAAGCTTTGTCATTCTGTTAGATTGATTATCTTTCTTGGTTTCCCTGCGATACCTCTTAATTCAACTTCCTTTCCTTCTGAAAAGAATTCATTAAAAGTTCTTGAAAATTAAAATCTATTGTACCTAAGGATTGTAGCTATTGGAGTCCTAGTACAACATCAGCATCACCCATTGGAATGGAAAGCATTGGGCTATTCAATACATATTCTCCCTGGATAGCTTGAATTATGTCACTTTCTAAGAAATTTATGGTTCTTCCATTTGCAACCATCACTTGACACTTTGGTGCTGGATGTAGGAAGCAATTCATTTCCTTGGCTATCTTACAATGAATAAAATTATGAGTACAGCCTAAATCAATCAACACCATCACCTTTTTATTCTTGATATGTCCTTCTATCTTGAGAGTTTGAGGAGTGGTAATTCTGGCCAATGCATTACAAGATATGGTTGGATTCATTTCTTCTTTCTCTATGGTTTGTTCTTGGTGTGTATCCTCTTCTTTTGACATTTCTTATTCCTTTTTTTCCTCCTCTTCACAATCTATGTAAAATAATTTCTTCTCAACACACTTATGACCTTTAGTGTATTTTCTATCACAACTGTAACAAAGCCCTTTTTCTCTTTTTTCTTCCAATTTTTGTGGTTTCAACCTTGTAGGTTGTGGAAGGGTTGGGGAAACAACACTTCCATATTTATATTTGTGAGTGGTATGCTTCCCTATTTCCAATATTTTTCTTTCAATTTTTCTTGCCAACTTGAATCCCTTCTCCAATGAATTAGGTTCCCAAAGGAAAATCTCATGTTGGATGTTATACTTTAAAATCCATACGAACACATCAATCTTATGCTCCTTTGGCATATCTTTTAAACCTATATTCAGTTTTTGGAATTCCTCAATGTGCTCTACCATTGAACCCTTTTGTTTGAGATTTATCAATTGCCTAAAAAAGGTGTTGTTTTTAGTATCCTCATAATGTCCTATCATTTCTTTATTAAAAATTGTCCAAGTAAAAAAAATTTATGAGAGAAAATTCATCGATGCCATACAAACTAATTGGGTTTTAAATATAAAGTTGCAACGTGTACCTTTTGTGTGTTTTGTACATTAGGGAGATCGAAATATTGCTCCATATGTAGCATCCACTTTACAGGATCCTTGCCATAAAACTTCCTCATATCAATCTTTAGAACATGGTGGGTCTTCAATCCAACGTTAGAGTCTATGAAATCATGATTAACATTTTTTTTTTCTCATCATGAGTTTCCTTTACTACCCTTTCACCATTAGTAAGCATTTCTTGTAGAAACTTTGTCAAATGTATCTTCAAATCTTCCATGTTTCCTTTAATTCTATACCATCCACGTCATCTTCCATGCTATCCATCTTAGATTCCATTCCATTCTTTAAACCATCCATCTTAGCTTCAGTTACTTCTTGTGAGAGCGAAATTTGTTGCACTTGGTCTCATAATTTTGATATATCATGTTGCATTTATTCCTCTTCTTCATGTGTCATATTAGAGGTTTTGGGTTGCTTACTAGGTGTTTCCATTTTATTTCTTAGGGTCATCAATTAATGACAATTATGCTTCACAATACCCTTTGAATCACTTCAAACTACTTTCTCAAAAAAAACTTATGCAAATTTTTAAAAAGTACACACCTTTGTTTTACCCTTTGTATGATCCTGATCTTGAAATGATTGTAATTATGTAATTTCAAATATCCAAGTTCTGAAATTTTGGCCTGTGATATCCCTATGAGTCCTCTTTCCAACCCCACAAGTCCTATCATGATTTGATTCTCCAAGAAATAGTTATGCTCAATCTCCCGCGGTGACTTGATTATAGAATAGTTTAGTAGAGCGAACTTTTACGACATGCCATGTGTCATTTTTTAAACCTTTAGCCCTAAAAAAAAACTAAAGTCTGTTCTCGTTTTGCCACTTTTTATGAAATTTAAATCTGATGCTCAGAGAGAAAGCTATGACGATTTTCCCAAGGTGACCTGTTTGAGATCGAATTCGGGAGCCTGCAAAAACCCTAACTACCTCAGTTCATATCTCCAAAAATATAGCGAGACAAGATCTAAAATTATGTCATAAGGTTCATCACAATTTTGTCTTAATTGGGTTTTATTTTTATATTATGAAGCTTCAGAGAAACAAAGTTATAGCTAAAATTCCATGAAGATCTGTTTGAAGTAGTGAAACGCTAGAATCCAAACCTCTGATACCAATTGTTATGCATCCAACTCACAAAATATAAGAAAGAGATAGATCAAAGACTTCAAAAGTAGCCTCTTCAAGGGGTAACCTCCTTTACATTACATAAATGAACAATTCTTGGATGATACAAATTACAAGACCTCCTTTCTATATATATGAGCCTAATGGGTCACAATATAATCAAAGTCGACATAACAATAATAATGTAAGGGCACAACAATAACAATAATGGGCTTCTATGGGGCACAATAATAAAAATATTGGGACAAAATGGGCACAACAATAACAATAAGGGGCTACAATGAAAAAAATAATAAGGAAATACACTAGTATTATAAGGACCTAACAGCATGTATGAAAAAATACTTTCCTTGCATAGTTCATTTTTCCCAATGTGTGTTTATTAAGCACTCTAATATTTGTGTAAAACATGATATCAGAAAAGACTTTTACTTTTTTTATGTATGCTCATGTTTCGAGATTAATGGTTTCATAAAAAAAAATCTTGGTCATAGTGCACAATGTGTTTCTTTAGCAGAGGTTTTCGGTGTGACTAAAGAGGTCATGGCATAAGGACAAATGTTTCATGTATGGAAAATAGAAACAAACCAATTGGGTTTTCTATACACGTTTATGCAGACTTCAAGCAGTTCAACCAATTAACTCAGACAAGACATTTATACCTTGGGGATGCTCCTCCTTATCCTCCTACTCCACATGCCTCATTGAATTCACCTCTACCACATCCCAGCATTATGGAGATCTCAGAGGCTCACTAGCCTCAACAACAACGAATGCAACATGATATTTGGTATCCTAATCCCACCATACCAACATCCAAATTTTTCCATTGGTTGATTATATCTCACCATGTGGCTCCTCCTCTTATTGTCATACCTCATGCACCTTCTACACTCTCACGAGCTATGTCCTCCCATGCCAACCATCTTATTCACTCGCCTCCCCACATTGTGGTTCGAAAGATTCATTTTTTTGATGTGCCTATGTATTCCCCTTCCTAAGCCATATCAACACATTCTCATACTAGTGCATTAGGAACAGATGGAAAGAGAGAAATATGTTTTAAATATATGCACCTGAAGGTACAAGGAGAAGGAAAGAATGAAGAATAAAGGTTACTTTACATGGTTGGTCCTAGTAGACCACCTAAGATGAAATAAGTTGTTTGAGATTATTTTATCATAATGTTTCTGCTTGAATTTACTTGGAAGGTTATGGTACATTGTTATATTTTTTGGACAACATATTAATTTTCACCATGCTATATTTTTAATGACATTACTACTTGTGGGAGGCACAAAGGTTACTTTATATGTTTGCTTATGTGATGATGGATGATATTCTATATGCATGTTTTGATGGCATAATTAATGATGATATTATTTTATGATGCCTTATTTATACTTTATTCACTTTCACTGGATTCATAAGGTTTTAAAGAATATTTGATAAAAGAAGATATATTTGGGGACTGCACCTACTAACTAAAATTAAATTAAAACACCCCTTCTAGATGACCCTTTCTCAAATTTTAAAAATAGAAGAATTTAACTTAATAAAAGAAGATTATTTCTAAAACAATTACCTTCTCCAATTGTCCTAGGTGGATACAAAATTATCCAGAAATCACAGAAGGGGGGATGGAAAATAAGGGTGAAGAGAGGTATGCTTAAATTTTATTAGTTATCATTTCCCTTGATAAATTACTTTCTTAAGTATTCAAGCCTACCTGTTTTTTCTGATAATAGAATCATTCAAGGAGTGACAAGGAAGTAAGCACATCATTCATGGATTCATTTATTCAGTTGTTCTAAATTGAGTACATTATTTCATATCAATGTTATTCGATACACCTTTTACAGAAATATTTGTTCATTCAATCTTATCATAGAGGTCCAAGCCTTCCTTGCTACATTATCTTACCCCTTTTTTTTGGAATTCAATTTCCTATGTGTGAGTCTGTTACATCTTAGGCATCTAGAATAAATTCTAGTCAAGATTTTCACATAAATATGCCATAACAATTTTTTGTAATTGTGTATTTTTAATAATAAAAAACTCAATGTTTCACATTCTCCCTTATTCAACACACACCTCTAAATTTTCATGTTTTATTGTTTAAATCTTATGTGAAGATTTACTAGCATATGTTGTTGAAATTGTGAATTGAATTGAGCTAGTTTTAATTGTATTCATGTAATCTTGTGGCCAACAAAATATAATTATGAATTTGCTAAATTTATTTTATCAATTTGTTTATTATTTTGCAATTTGTTCATTCGTATAGTGTACATATTGTACAAATTGATGTTTTAATTTCACTTGTTGTACACACTTCTTTCCTTTGTTTTAGCTTATCATACATAATTAGAATTACTATGCATAGGGAATTAAACATTGAGCTCTATCCCATTATATCACCTTCCTTGTTGTTGAATTTTGCAACTAAGGCCGGTCTTCACAATTAATATTTTAGCCCTAGAAATTTATGTAATTATAAATACTAGGCATGTTCTTCATGTCCTTTCAAAAGCAAAATTTTGTATTTTGAAATTTGAATTTTTGGCTCCAAACAAGTCAAGTTGGTCCACCTCCTAGTCAAGTCAACCCTAGTAAAAGAGTAACCCATTTGACCAACCATACTTCTATAAATAAAGGCAAGTTTCCCTCCACTTTTGGGAATCCAGTCCAATCACTTCTAAGGAAGAATTTGGATTATCTAAAGCACTATTCTGATGAAGAGGATGAATTTTGATGAAGAGAAGGACAAAATTTTAAGGCACAGAAAGCCCAAATTTCTAAACATATAAAGGAAATAAGAGAGATATTCTTGGGATAATAATAAGGCTAGATTTTGGCCCTAGCATATCAGTTCAGATCGAACTTCTTAGGCAATTGTTTGACTTGACCAAGAGGCAGTTTGACCAAGTGTGACCAGGGTCAGGTTTCTAGTTAGTTTGAATTCATATTTGACTTGAAGAATTAGATGTGTCTTTGTTGAACTAAGTGATTTCTCTAAGGAAAAGGCTTGTGGGTTTTCCTAATGATAAATGCTTGTGTTCTTGTTTGGCTATCTCTTTCTGATCCTATTAGAATTTAGTTTTTACTGTTGAAATATTCTGTGTAATTTCTTTATGGTGAATATGAATGAAAGAAGAGGAGTAACTAAATAAATAATAAGAAGTAATTATCAGTTTAGAAGATTCTTGGAAAATCAACATGGGATCAGAGTGTGGGTTATAGATCAACCATTAAGGGAATTTCCAGAACTAAGTCTAAACCAAGTTGAATATATAAAGTTGCAATGAAAGGAAGATCATCCAATGCCAAGGATAACGTATTGTTAATAAAGCAATATATTTTGGTGGAAGCAAAGTTTTAATGACTACACGAAGAGGGTCGAAGCCCTAATTCTTAGCCTTAGTCCATTTTCTAAAGGATTGAAGGTCTAAGGTCTTGAATAGGCTAAAATAAACCTCATTTTTATTGCATAACACTTAATAGCCTCTAAATTAATCTTATAAAGGTTGGGAATGCCTCAAGACTAATGGTAGAGGACTAAGAGGTCTCATAAATGACCTCATAAGATTTGAAGTGTCTCAGACTAAATACTCTTGTCAGTGTAAAAGCAAGTTTAATTTATTTTGTACATAAAGTCATCTAAGATTTGTTTGGAGGTTTATAATCCCTTGATTATTGAAGTCACTTTATATTCAAGTCACAAAAATAAGCCCCTATTAAGAAGAGATTTGAAAAATATTTCATGCACCACCATGTTAAGAAGGAAAGATACAATCCTAACATCATACCTTGTTTTTCTGATGACTTCAACTCATCAACAAGGAGAAATCTTGTTAATAGGAGCATAAACTTGTGATGGAAATTTTTTTTGTCTTTTACTTACATGATCACGAGTGTACTGGATATCTAATCCTCTATGACTAAGGCCAAGAAGTCTCAAGAATTATCCAAAAGGAAGTTTTAAATTCACTATCTAATAAGAAGGATTCAGATGGTTTAGTTGAAGTGTTGAAGATCTATTTTGGCCACCAAGCAAGCATGACTCTATTTCCATGCATACACACTACAATGATGAGTTAGAAAAGTATAAGGTCTGACCAACAAATTTATAAGTATAAGTTTTAATGCTTTAAATAAAAGAACCAAGTATAGTTTGTAGTAATAATTGTATCAAAGTTTTATGTGGGAACTACTGATATCTAGTTCAATAAAGTTAGGTTGAATTTCAATATACCTTGAAGGTTGAAAATAAATCATTGTGAGTTATTCATAGGACTGTTAGGGATCCTTAAATAAAACCTTAAGAGAAGTTATGATGATTGAAGGAGTCCCTTCACCCACAATGAGACTCACTTATGATCTTCAATATTGTTCATATAATCATATGAAAATATTATTGAAATTTAAAATGATAGCATCATAATCTGGGTTATGGCTCAAAACAAGATAAGGATAGTAATGAATGTCAAACATGTGATCTTCCTTAAAGATGTTGCATTATATTTCAAAATCTGTTTAGAAGCAAGATGTTGAAGTAACAAGCTCGTAAAGTATTAACACCATTTTTTGTCATGGAACTTGCACTGTTAAGAATAGGCCCTCGAAAATACATTGCATATGCTGATCAAAAGGTATGTCCTATGTTTTATTCTTTAGAAGTCAAAATTCGTAAAAAGGATTACTATCACTAATATGAAGAAACCACACCTTGATGGAACAAGTTCGCCTTTGAACTTACATTGAAGAAGAAATTAAGTCCCCTTCAAGTTTGGAGACCCAAATCCTCTCAAGAAAGATGAGTTGTGTGCAAAACTTGATGTGTCATTATTATTACTACTATGAGGAAGTATAGCCTACTTGTATTGAAAGGGTAAAAAACAATGTTCAGCTAAGAATATATGGTTTCTAGAATTTCACTACTAGTAATGCTAAGGCAATAACCATGTATGTTATGGGTCTATCATATTTCTCATCTAATGAAGATATATAATTGGAAGCACCCTGAACTTTACACATTTTTGTAGTCTGATATTAAGATGGAATATCCTTTATTTTTATGCCAAGGCATTGGGACTCTATGATTTTTGGACATTTGGATATGGAAAGGAGAATTAGCACATTAGAAAGTATGTTGGACTTGCAAGAGGTGTAAAGTGAAACTAGGTTTTATCCTAGAAGACTAAAAGTCTTGGATGTGAAAACCCTAGGGTTTGTAGGTAAAACCCTATATCTGAATCTATATTAATGTTTCCTCTAAAATAAGAGACACTAGCTCATGCATGGAATGACATCATGTTGATGATGAGTAAATTATGGATGCAAGGAGGGTAAGATCAAGAGGGAGCTGACATCTCCCTATAATCCTCAAAATATAAGTACCTTATATCTCTTTTCCTTGATTATTATTATTGATGTTTTTTTATTATTAGTTAGCCTCTTATCTTTGTTTTGATTTTACTCGGTTGTAATCATTCTTCCATCGCCTCCTAGTGAGGATTGCAATTACATAAGGAAGGCTTCCAAGGATCTTGTAGCATATGGAAGTGGTGGAAGAATGAAGCAAAGCTTGTGAAAAGATGACTCTCCTAGATTCAATGATTTGCATTAAGAGATATTTTACTATATGAGATTCGAGATCAAAGGGAGTAGGAAGATCAAAAAATTTAAAGTATACCCTGACTTTTCCAAATGGAAGTTAGTGGTGGCTTCCAAATGGATCTGCAATATCTAGCGTGCAGCAGATGCCAGCATAGACAAGTACAAAGAGAGAATTGAAGGTTCTCCCAGAAAGAGGGAAAGGATCATGAAATGACATTTGCTCCAGTTGAAAGGTACACTTCTATTAGAATTTTGTTCCTTATTTATGAAATTACATCATATGGATGTAAAGGCCATTCTTCTCAATGAAAAAATAAAGGAAGAAGTGTACATGAACCACCTCAAGGATTTGAAGATCATAAAAGAGTCTCCCGCCTACAAATAGAATATTGCACCTAAGACTTGGATTGGTGGATCAAGGTTGATCCTTTATGATTTGTCTCTGACAAAATCATAAGGACTCATCAAATAGAGGAAGTAGTCAGGGAGAATTGTTTTCGCTTCAACGGGAGTTGACCTCTGAGTTCGAGATGATGGGTTGTCATTGAGATTGTGAGGCTAGATAGTTGAAAATAATTGTGGCGGAGGGAGCAGCCAAGATTTCCAAAGCATAAGTTGTTTTAAAAATAACACCCAACTAGGGTAACCTGAAAGTTATTGATCATCTTATGATTGAGCCAAGGCATGTGGCCCAACATATTTTAAAGTGTTAGCATGGTATAGTTGGTCATGGAACAATCAATTATGGTTTGAGATATGTCTCAAAAAGTGAAGTATAAATGTAGGGATACACATATTCAAATTTGATAAAGAGTGCAGAAGACAAAAAGAGTTTGTCAAAATATTTCTTCAATTTGGGATTCATTATCATTTTTTGGATAAGCAGGAAGAAGACAACTATTGCACTTAGTACTACAGAGGCCAAGTATATTGCAGTTTGATTAGCAAGTTATGAAGTTTTATGATTTCAAAAACTACTTGCAAGATTATTTGATCAAGTGATGGTGATGACCATGATAGGTCAAAGCATAGTGAGATTTAGTACTGATACATGGTATAGAAGGAAGCATTATGGCTCCAGTATTATTATATAATCAAGTAGATAGCTGACAAAGCCTTTTTCCCAAGATGAAGTTTGTATACTTCAAGGACAAGCTTGGAGTGATTAAGCATGTCTCTCTCAACAAGAGGGAGTGATGGAGTTGTAGCATCAAGGACAGAAATTATCCCTAGGTCAGGTTGACCAGGATTAGGGAAAATGGTCCATAGTGGTTATGTGATAGCAACATGAACAGAGATTCTCCCTATGTCAAGTATGTTAACCGAAATTAGGAAGAATGGTCCTAGAGGCCCAAGTGCACAGTTGAGTGGGTGCCTTTCAGCATCAAGCTCAAGCTCTGTAAATAGGTCAAGTGAGCACATTTAGCATCAAGCCCATAATTACTCATGAAGAGTGAGGCCTTCAAAGATTCACCATGTGTCAAATATATTGACTGGAATGATGGTGAACCAAGACAAGTCAGTATATCATGTTTCAAAGACACTGGATCTATGGTGACTAGTTGATGATAATGGCATACCATCTGTCAAGAGTACCAACCAAGATTATGGTGATGATGCATCATAGGTCAGAGGTATCGACTCAAATAATGGTACCTAGTTGATGTTGTAGATATCACCAGAGGCCAAAGTTGTTGACCAGGATTATGGTAATTGCAAATGATGTTGATGTTGATGATGAATTGTTATAACCTTTTCTTAGAGAAATTTGTTAACAAGAGAACATCTAGATAGTCATTATGAATACCACCCTAACTAATAGGGAGTGTTGAATTTTGTAGCTATGGTTGGTCCTCATAATTAATATTTTAACCCTATAAATATATGTAATGATAAACACAAGGCATGACCTTCATGTCCTTTCAAAAGATAAATTTTGAAATTTCAAATTTGATTTTTTGGCTCCAAACAATTCAAGTTGGTCCTCCTCCTAGTCAAGTTGACCCCAGTCAAAGAGGAACCCATTCGGCCAACTAGACTTCTACATATAAAGGAAATTTTTCCTCCACTTTTGGGCATCCAATCGAATCCCTTATGAGGAAGAATTTGAATTATCTGAGGCACTATTTTGATGAAGATAAGGATGAATTTTTGATGAAGAGAAGGATGATTTGTTTATGAAGAGAAGGCGAGTTTCTGATGAAGAAAGGGATGAATTTCTTAGGCACAAAAAAGCTAAATTTCTTATCATATCAGAGCAGTGTAACCGATATTCTTGGGTTCATAAGTAGGCGATATTTTGGCCCTATAAGATCAACTTAGACCGAACATCTTTGGATATTTTTTGACTTGACTAGGAGGAAGTTTGACTAGGTGTGACTAGGGTCAATTTCCTAGTCAGTTTGACTTCATATTTGACTTGAAGAATTAGATGCATCTCTTTTGAACTAAGTGATTTCTCTGAGGAAAAGGTCGTTGGGTTTTCCCCCATGTGGGTATTCCCAAATAAAATTATTGTGTTCTTGTTCGGCTACCTCTTTATAATCCTACTAACATTTCATTTCTACTATTGAAATAATTTGTGTAATTGATTTATGATGAATATGAATGAAAGAAGAAGAGTAACTAAAGAAATCATAAGAAGTAATTATTAATTTAGAAGATTCTTGACATATCAATATTTGTGAGATTCGAGGGTATTGTCAGCAATGTATATAGACTCCCCCCATCAATGCCACTCATGGAAGCATGAAGAAATGTGATTATAGAGATTGTGTTCAGGTGTTGGGTTAGTATAAAAAGTTGTCAGCATAGATTGTGATAATTATTATGCAATCATCCTATAAAATAACCCAACATATCATTCGAATACAAAGCATATTGAAAATTAGTATCACTCTATGAGATATGTGATTGAAGAAATGAAGGTTTTGCTAGTGAAGGTGGACACTTTGAAGAATGTTACAGATTTATTAAAAAAAAAATTAGCATGGAGAAGTTCTCTTGGAGTAGAGAAACAATTAGCATTAGTTCCTTATATTGTTAATCATGTACTCTTGTGACCCTATGTATGAAAATAAAACAAGTGGGGAGAATGTTTGATATGTGTTATATTCTTTGTAAGACTAGATCCACATGTTGTATGTTACATCAACCATAGTGCCCCTCAAAAAAATTGGGCATCTTTTTACGTATGTTTTTGGTGATTTTCAACACATGGTTTTCACCTTTAATAGTTTTGTGGTGCATGGTGGCCTAACCCATGGTAAATGGATTAGAAACTTATGGATGTTGTGGGATATACATATATATATATATATATATATATATATATATATATATATATATATATATATATATATATATATATATATATATATTATATATAGATATATATATATTGCAAAGAAGAATATACTTAAAAATATTTTTGGTTTTCCTTGATTGGGTTTCCAGGGTAAAATATCTATGTTATTGTGTGTGTGTGTTTTCCACTGAATCTTTTTTGTTTTATTAAGAATTTGTTTAGAACAATTAACTGTACAAGGTTAAAACTTACAATTTTCATGTTGAATTGGTATACAGTTATCCATGATATGTGATAACAATAATATATTGGTTGAGCTTGGACTTTGTTATATTTTGTAATGCAAGAAGCCTCCCTTTCCACCTACCACATTCCCTTACTTCTACCATTTTGCAACTCTAACCACTATATTTATTCTCTCTTAAGGTTTATATTCCAATAGGTTCTATCAGGTAATGGATTAATGATTTTAATCTATTTCCCAGTGTTTTAATAATTGTTTAGATTATTTTTCTTATCTTACAATTAGTCGTTTGGAAAGAATTTTGTGATAGTTCAAAATTCAAGTAGCGGTCTAGCTTCTATCCTAAAGTTATTTGCTACTAGAATTCCTATAGTTTCTTATTGAATTCCTACAGCTATTAATCTTCTAGAATTCTAGTAACCCCTCCACGTTTTTCATATTCTCCCCATCCTAGGAAACAATCAGCATATGGGTTATGTTTGGAATAATATCAATATGGTTACTTGTTATCCATCCAACCATAAATCCCATTATCAAGAGTGCAGGTTCTTGGTCATAGAGTCCTCCCTTCAGGGGATTGAACTAGATATGTATATCCTCTATTTTAGATGTAAATATATTAAGATCCATGAGTTTAGGATCGAGCATGTATGGGATGTACCTCCCTCTATGTTATAAATTTATAAAGAATGATGTGATGATGTCTTTATGGGCTATGAGGGGTGAATTGGAAGAAAATAAGTCATGATGTCTTAGGAAGGAGAGAGATGAATGGGATGTGATCATTATATTGTCTGAAACTTTGTACTTAATTTTTTTTAAATTTAATATAAGGTTGTTGTTAGTTTCATCATGGCATTACTAGTCACTTAATACTAAAGTTTTCTTAAGCAATGTGTGTCGAGTGAGGTAGGGCCTCCTTTGTTTGGCATATGTTGCCTTGTTGCATATTAGTTATTAATCTCTAGGTATTTTATTCTTGTGTTTATATATTGCCTCATGAGTAGATTTATCATCATATTTAATCATTGTTCACTTTATTTCCATGTTCTTTTGTGTTCCTATTAGAACCTCAATTTGGCTTGAGATGTAAGTACACTCTATATTTATAATAGAGAGGTGTACCTTGTGGTTCATTTGATTTGCATCTATACTTGCATTCATCTCTATCTTCATCCATTGAATTAATCAGACTTTGAAAAGTTGTAATCTTAAACATAACGTTGTAGTTCTAGTGGATGTTTCCATTTGGTTAGCTTCTCAGTTATAAACTTTGATCTTGCACATAAGCATAGCATAGTAACTAATGAATCCAAAAACCTATAAAGGAGAAATTAACCCTCATAGTGTAGATTTTGGATTCTAAATATAATTTCATTAAATATGTTGTGATAAACTATCTAGTGGCATATCCAGAACAATTTACAGATTAGGCCATGAGAATTTGAAATTGACAACTAAAATGAATATTGGATATCTGATTGCATGCATTTTAACTTGAACTCACATAGTTAATGAATTCAACAATCCAAGTTCGTCGCAATTAATGGTTTTGATTGATGTCATATTGATAGTTACATGTGTATTAAATTTTTGTGACAACCTCATGTAATCTTAGCCATCCACATGGCCTAGATCTCACACATTTGCGTTAATTATTGTTTTTTTTTTCCATTTTTACATTTTAATACTTAGAGAATAGTCTTTCAGATTAATCACATTGTAAGGCTTGGATCGACATTTCAAACCAACTAATGTGGTTCATCCTCAGGACTATTGAAAATGTCAACAAGAAATGCTAAAAATAGAAGTGCTAAAAATAGCACTACTATAAATAGCAGTTCAGGTACCAGTGTTGGACTAAGCAACAAGGAATGAAAATGGAAGTGCTAAAAATAACATTGTTATTTTTAGCAGTTCGGGATAGATTCCTATTTTAGTTAGTCCTTGAACTAAAATAGAGAAGTAAAATTCGAATTTGATCTTAGCAGTTGTTTGTAAAATAATTAATTAATTCATCTTGAGTTAATTAGTTGTAGAAAATCAAA